>OY986062.1:20143541-20238949 GCA_963920205.1 Stenodema calcarata
TAACAATAATTATAGCTACATTTTCTTCAAAAATTCGCTGAAAAAACATTTCACAAAGCCAGATTTTAAAGCTCGGAAATTATAGCTTTTAAACCTCGCTTCGTGAAATTCGTAGCGGAAAATTTCAAAGTTGAAATGTGTTTTTTCGATTACCCCGAAGCATCTAATTTTGAGATAATATCTCAAATTATGACACTATTGCAGCAAAGGAGCGAAATATAGAACTTACAAGGATATTTGGTGGTAAAAATCTGTAATATAGACAGAAGATTGATCTACAAGTATACAGATAATAATAAACCGTCGAGAGAGAATCAGCATATTTTTTATATCAATCAAAAGCGCTAACCTTGAGAGTAGCAGCGATAATGATAGCGTTATTAAGAGAATGGACCTTACAAAATCATTAGAATAAACAACGTGGGAAGGAGCAAAGAGGCGGTCTCTTTCACCTTTCTCCGTGTCAGGAGTGTCAAGGACTCGTCTGCGGACTCAAATGCACGAGAAGAAAAATCTGTAGAACTTCGTGAGTCGGCCTGTTGTTGACCTCAGAGGTTTGGTTTTCGGTTTGTTGCACAAGAAATGACCGGAGGTCGACGGTTTTCGGTTTTTGCACTGTGCCAACGATCCAGACATGAAAAATACCAACCACGATTGATTATTAGGTAGTTTCAAATTATGAAAAAAAAACTCGATAAATAAAATTAAAAAATAGGTAACGGTAGTTAATGAGGAATGAGCAGTTACGGCAGACATGTTGATTATCCAGCAGGAGAGGCGCTAAATTATTCAACTGCACGTCAGAAGTGGAGGGGAAGGTCGAAACACGAGATTTCGCGCATTGTAAGTTGGTTTCAAACCGACATCTGACGTTTTTCTTTTACCAATGTCTTGTGTCAACAAAATCCACATCATGCAGCATGGGTATAAAATGATATATCCGAAGAAGTTACTGGTTTTCTGTGAAATGTCTCCATTTTACTGGTTTTATAACAGTTTTTGTATAAAAAAAAAGGAGGTATAGAATGAGAGTCTATTTCCACGAAAACAATGAGTACAACAAACGAGAAAATGTGAAAACAATGAGAGTCTATTTCGTGGAAATAGACTCTCTCATTCTATACCTCCGTTTTTTATTGAAATGGGTTTCCACAACCTCGTCGAGAGTGATCTAATTTGTAACAGGTTTTGTCTCCATTTATTGCCGAAGTAACACCTCACGATGGTGAGGTCAGGATTGCGATAACTCATTCCGTTATCAGATTATAGCAGATTGATCATGAAGAACATCTCAAGTAACAACCACGTTTCTTCATCTTCAAGGTGCTCCAGTTTGAGAACGGAAGAAGATATCGCAATTCTGACTTCACCATCGTGTTCATCGGCGAAAAATAAAACCAATAAAATGGAGGCATATTACATTAAAACAATAATAATTACTAAATAGTAATTACTAATAATTAAATTATAAAATTACTAAATAGTAATATTTACTAAATTATTCCTTCGACAATTCGCGCTTATAGCCATGCTGCATGAATGTTTCGGAATTTATGGATAATATCCCCCCCCCCCCTAAAACTCCCCCAAATCCCCTTAGAGTGGCCTGATTCAACCCATCTATGAACTTAGCCATTCGATTGCCAAGACATATTTTTTCTGCAGATTTTAACTTTTGGTTTATTATCTTCGATAATGAACCATTGGAATCGCCCAAAGAAAAAGAAATTTTAACCCCCCCTCAAAATTTGTTGGTTTACGTTTCAAGATACGTAGATTCAGAAAATCGAATTAAAAAAACTCTGCGAATTCTTGACACAACGGTTCATTATCTTCTTTGTACAGATCACCCATCTGTTTAGATCATTAGGTCTAAATGTCTAGATCCCAAATGTTAGATTAATTATTATTATGAATTATCACTAATTATTAATAATTTTATCAAGTACCTAGTGAAAATGATTATAATTTATTGTTAGGTATTAATCATTTGTATTTATTATTAACAATAATTATTATTAATTATGATTAATTAATACGATATAATTCTGAGGTTTTTAATACTACGTCGGTAATAATTTTTCTATAAAAGAAGTACCTACCAACAAACATTCGAAATTACCTTCATTTCCGTAGCACGAAACGCACCTCAGTACAACAAACTCGACATCACTTAAGCCATATAATGTTTCATAGAGCTTGTTAGAATGAAAATGGACCTGTATTTCAACAGTTTGATTCACGATCGTGTTGTGAGGCACAATCTTTGAGCCGTCATTGTGAACGAACGGCTGGTCGTACACAGCTGCGGATGGTCATAAAAAATTCTACGGAACAAACTCTATCTAAATATGAAATAAAAAACATACCGTTCTATATGAATTTTTCGAGATATGAGATTTTCAAATTTTCAAAATTTGTTTTGAACCCCTTCCCCTTGACCTAGGGTTCTGAAAAGTTTCGAGGACCATTGTGGGGTTGGTCGAAACCCATAAAAAAAAAATTTCGTAATTTTGACTCAACGCTAACTGGGCAAAGTGGCGCGGACGGCGTACGGCGGACGGACGGATTTTTTTTTATTCGATTTTCTGAATCTACGTATCTTGAAACGTAAACCAACAAATTTTGAGGGGGGGCTAAAAAATTTTTTCTTTGGGCGATTCCAATGGTTCATTATCGAAGATAATAAACCAAAAATAGGTCAGAACTGGATCACAATGCAATATTCACTCGGTTTCTTGTCTGTAAAATTGTTTAAATAATACCTATTTGTTTAAACAAATTAAATTTTGATGATGAGCTAGATACTTGAAATTTTAAATATAGGTCAGAAATGGATGATATTTCAATATTCCCTCGGTTTGTATGACATGGTATGAGCATGGTATGGTATATTATTGTATGTATGATTTGGTATAATACAGTATGGTATGATAGGAAAGAAATTCGTATGGTATGGTATGAGTACGGTGAGAATATGGTATGGTGCCGATTTGCAATAAAGTCTGGTATAGACAGAAGGGTGATCTGCACAAGGAAGATAATAAACCGTTGTGTCAAGAATTTGCAGAGTTTTTTTAATTCGATTTTCTGAATCTACACGAAGATACGTGTATCTTGAAACGTAAACCAACAAATTTTGAGGGGGGGTTAAAAAAATTTTTTCTTTGGGCGATTCCAATGGTTCATTATGGAAGATAATAAACCAAAAACTCTACAAATTCTTGACACAACGGTTTATTACCTTCCTTGTGCAGATCACCCTTCTGTCTATACCAGACTGTATTGCAAATCGGCACCATACCATATTCTCACCGTACTCATACCATACCATACGAATTTCTTTCCTATCATACCATACTGTATTATACCAAATCATACATACAATAATACACCATACCATACTCATACCATGTCATACAAACCGAGTGAATATTGAAATGTCATCCATTTCTGACCTATATTTAAAATTTCAAGTATCTAGCTCATCATCAAAATTTAATTTGTTTAAACAAATAGGTATTATTTAAACAATTTTACAGACAAGAAACCGAGTGAATATTGCATTGTGATCCATTTCTGACCTATATTTAAAATTTCAACTATCTAGCTCATCATCAAAATTTAATTTGTTTAAACAAATAGGTATTATTTAAACAATTTTACAGATGAGAAACCGGGTGAATATTGCAATGTGGTCTATCCCCGACTCATGGTTAAAATTTCTAGACTGAGGTTTACCGGGAAGATGAAAAAAGGTAGTTTTATTCTGGGCGTCTGGGCGGTTGGCCCCACGTAGCGGCCGTTTTCGACGCGAAAGTTTAGTTTTTTTCCTAAACCTTTGCGCGGTCACTGTGAACGAACGGCTGGTCGCACAAAATTCCAATTGGTCTTAAAAGATTCGTAATTTTTCAGTTCATTCAAAAGTGAACTATACATTGCACGGTTAAGTTAAATATTTTGAGTTATGACATTGTCAAAAGTTTGAATTTCATTTTGAACCCCTTCCCCTTGGCCTAGGGTTATGAAAAGTTTCGAGGACCATTGTGGGGCTGGTCCAAACCCAGAAACCGAATTTCGTAATTTTAACTCAACGCTAACTGGGCAAAGTGCCGCGGACGGCGTACGGCGGACGGACGGATTTTGGTTTATTATCTTCGATAATGAACCATTGGAATCGCCCAAAGAAAAAATTTTTTTAACCCCCCCTCAAAATTTGTTGGTTTACGTTTCAAGACACGTAGATTCAGAAAATCGAATAAAAAAAAATCCGTCCGTCCGCCGTACGCCGTACACCGTACGCCGTACGCCGTCCCCCGTACGCCGTACGCCGTCCGCCGTCCGCCGTCCACGCCGTTTTGCCCAGTTAGCGTTGAGCTAAAATTACGAAATTTGGTTTCTGGGTTTGGACCAGCCCCACAATGATCCTCGAAACTTTTCATAACCCTAGGTCAAGGGGAATGGGTTCAAAACGAAATTTAAAATTTCGACAATGTCATATCTCCAAATATTTAACTGAACCGTGTAATGTTTAGTTCACTTTTGAATGACCTGAAAAATTACGAATCTTTTAAGACCAATTGGATTTTTGTGCGACCAGCTGTTCGTTCACAGTGGGCGCGCAAAGGTTTAGGAAAAACACTAAACTTTCGCGCCGAAAACGGCCGTTATGTGACCCAACCACCAGACGCCCAGAATATAACTACCTTTTTTCATCTTCCCGGTAAACTACAGTCTAGAAATTTTAACCGTGAGTCGGGGATAGACCACATTGCAATATTTACTCGGTTTCTCATCTGTAAAATTGTTTAAATAATACCTTTTTGTAATAATACAAATTAAATTTTGATGATGAGCTATTGACTTGAAATTTTAAAAATAGGTTAGAACTGGATAACAATGCAATATTCACTCTGTTTCTTGTCTGTAAAATTGTTTAAATAATACCTATTTGTTTAAACAAATTAAATGTTGATGATGAGCTAGATACTTGAAATTTTAAATATAGGTCTGAAATGGATGACATTTCATTATTCACTCGGTTTGTATGACATGGTATGAGTACGGTATGGTATATTATTGTATGTATGATTTGGTATAATACAGTATGGTATGATAGGAAAGAAATTCGTATGGTATGGTATGAGTACGGTGAGAATATGGTATGGTGCCGATTTGCAATACAGTCTGGTATAGACAGAAGGATGATCTGCACAAGGAAGATAATAAACCGTTGTGTCAAGAATTTGCAGAGTTTTTTGGTTTATTATCTTCGATAATGAACCATTGGAATCGCCCAAAGAAAAAATTTTTTTAACCCCCCCTCAAAATTTGTTGGTTTACGTTTCAAGACACGTAGATTCAGAAAATCGAATAAAAAAAAATCCGTCCGTCCGCCGTACGCCGTACGCCGTACACCGTACGCCGTACGCCGTCCCCCGTACGCCGTACGCCGTCCACGCCGTTTTGCCCAGTTAGCGTTGAGCTAAAATTACGAAATTTGGTTTCTGGTTTTGGACCAGCCCCACAATGATCCTCGAAACTTTTCATAACCCTAGGTCAAGGGGAAGGGGTTCAAAACGAAATTTAAAATTTCGACAATGTCATATCTCCAAATATTTAACTGAACCGTGTAATGTTTAGTTCACTTTTGAATGACCTGAAACATTACGAATCTTTTAAGACCAATTGGATTTTTGTGCGACCAGCTGTTCGTTCACAGTGAGCGCGCAAAGGTTTAGGAAAAACACTAAACTTTCGCGCCGAAAACGGCCGTTATGTGACCCAACCACCAGACGCCCAGAATAAAACTACCTTTTTTCATCTTCCCGGTAAACTACAGTCTAGAAATTTTAACCGTGAGTCGGGGATAGACCACATTGCAATATTTACTCGGTTTCTCATCTGTAAAATTGTTTAAATAATACCTTTTTGTAATAATACAAATTAAATTTTGATGATGAGCTATTGACTTGAAATTTTAAAAATAGGTCAGAACTGAATCACAATGCAATATTCACTCGGTTTCTTGTCTGTAAAATTGTTTAAATAATACCTATTTGTTTAAACAAATTAAATGTTGATGATGAGCTAGATACTTGAAATTTTAAATATAGGTCTGAAATGGATGACATTTCATTATTCACTCGGTTTGTATGACATGGTATGAGTATGGTATGGTATATTATCGTATGTATGATTTGGTATAATACAGTATGGTATGATACGAAAGAAATTCGTATGGTATGGTATGAGTACGGTGAGAATATGGTATGGTGCCGATTTGCAATACAGTCTGGTATAGACAGAAGGGTGATCTGCACAAGGAAGATAATAAACCGTTGTGTCAAGAATTTGCAGAGTTTTTTATTCTATTTTCTGAATCTACGTATCTTGAAACGTAAACCAACAAATTTTGAGGGGGGGTTAAAATTTTTTTCTTTGGGCGATTCCAATGGTTCATTATCGAAGATAATAAACCAAAATCCGTCCGTCCGCCGTACGCCGTACGCCGTCCGCGCCACTTTGCCCAGTTAGCGTTGAGTTAAAATTACGAAATTTTTTTTATGGGTTTCGACCAACCCCACAATGGTCCTCGAAACTTATCATAACCCTAGGTCAAGGGGAAGGGGTTCAAAACGAATTTTGAAAATTTGAAAATCTCATATCTCGAAAAATTCATATAGAACGGTATGTTTTTTTTTATTTCATATTTAGATAGAGTTTGTTCCGTAGAATTTTTTAAGACCATCCGCAGGTTTGTACGACCAGCCGTTCGTTCACAATGACGGCTCAATGATTGTGCCTCACAACACGATCGTGAATCAAACTGTTGAAATACAGGTCCATTTTCATACTAACAAGCTCTTTGGAACATCATACGGCTTAAGTGATGTCGAGTTTGTTTTTCTGAGGTGCGTTTCGTGCTACGGAAATGAAGGTAATTTAGAATGTTTGTTGGTAGGTACTTCTTTTATAGAAAAATTATTACCGACGTAGTATTAAAAACCACAGAATTATATGGTATTAATTAATCATAATTAATAATAATAATTATTAATAATAAATACAAATGATTAATACCTAACAATAAATTATAATCATTTTCACTAGGTACTTGATAAAATTATTAATAATTAGTAACACTATCATAATAATAATTAACACTATCATAATAATAATTAATCTAACATTTAGGATCTAGACAGTTAGACCTAATGATCTAAACAGAAGGGTGCTCTGTACAAAGAAGATAATAAACAAATAAAGATATGTTTTTTATTTCATATTTAGATAGAGTTTATTCCTAAGAATTTTTTAAGACCATCCGCAGCTTTGTACGACCAGCTGTTCGTTCACAATGACGGCTCAAAGTTTGAGCCTGTCAACACGAATCAAACGGTTGAAAGTGATGTCGAGTTTTTTGTTCTGAAATACGTTTCGTGCTACGGAAATGAAGGTAATTTCGAATGTTTGTTGGTAGGTACTTCTTTTATAGAAAAATTATTACCGACGTAGTATTAAAAACCTCAGAATTATATCGTATTAATTAATCATAATTAATAATAATAATTATTATTAATACATACAAATGATGAATACCTAACAATAAATTATAATCATTTTCACTAGGTACTTGATAAAATTATTAATAATTAGTGATAGTTCATAATAATAATTAATCTAACATTTAGGATCTAGACATTTAGACCTAATGATCTAAACAGAAGGGTGATCTGTACAAAGAAGATAGTGAACCGTTGTGTCAAGAATTTGCAGAGTTTTTACGAGAGTTATCGTCTGGAATGACACATACATAAATATATAAATAGTATATACATATAGTATTAAAGTAGTTTGCGGGTGAGGATGACCAACACTAATCGTTCTTATCATTCAGTTTATTACAACGTTTCAATCGTGGAACACGATCCTAATCATGTATCCTACAAAACAGAAATATCGTTACAGGATATAAAACAGGATCGTGTTCCACGATTGAAACGTTGTAATAAACCGAATGATAACAACGACTATTATAGTGTTGGTCAACCTCACCCGCAAACTACTGTTTCCTAGTCAAAAAAACCTCCAATATAGTATTAAATATATATGTAGCAAATAGTATACATAGTCTTTTAGCAGTGGATTCAGGATGGTCTAGAACGGGTTTTGGCATAACATTTTTTCGGACATTTGAGTTTTAAAAATTTTGGACCGAGAACAATAGAGCTATTGGGACCAGACCTGATCCAGATTATCAAAAAACCCGGATTTTCGAAAATAGGTTGTTTTAAGCGAATTTTCTAAGCAAATGTAGCTCTGCAGTTTCTTCGAAAATTCGCTAAAAACAGTCTATTTCCGAAAATCCGGGTTTTTCATTAATCTGGATGAGGTCTGGTCCCAATAATCCGATTATCGACGCTCTACTGTATCTTAAATCAGTCGGTACTTTAATTCGCTGAAAGGACGAATGATGAAGCGAAGGTCACCTAGTTTTGCTGACAGTAGCTGTCACAGATATCATCTAGAACCAGTGTACGCTACATCAAGTACTGTACGTAGTACGTTGATGTCCCAGGATCGCTTACACTGAAAGGGAGTAGGTTAATAGTTGAATATTCGTTGGTTTTGAAGTTGAAAAGGCCAATTACGTAACGACCGGTCAAAGATCAGTTACAAGGAAATAGTACCTACTCGAATCAGCTTTCGTTCTTTCGAAGTTTTCACATTAATTGGCTCAGAAACTCGCCGGACTCTAAGGAACCATTCGGCTTTCTAAATGCAATTCTGAAACGAATCATCTTTTCGAAGGATCGCAAAACACGATTGTCGGGTTTTCGGCGTGCGGTTAGGGTCGAAACGAACGGACAGTATTGTTGAAAGGCAAATCTTAATTCGGAACTCGTCGAAGAATCTCCTTCGTTCACAACTGATCGTAAATTGAATTGAATTCCGAGGGTGGAAAGAGCGAACCCTAGGCCTTGCAATCACTTTTGCTTGACATCTTATAGCACTTGAGTAATCACATCGCGTTCTTGTCATGTTAACGATTCCATGTATATTGTAGGATGAGACCAGTGATCATCGTATAGATCGATGTAAGATAAGATATTTTTTTATTCGGCAATACAAGCAACACACAAAAGAAACGATACAAAGTACCTACCAGTAGAAGAAAGATCTCCAAACAAATAAATACTAACACCTCTTGAAAATAACTAGGTACTGAGACAAAAAATGCCCATAAGTAACTCCCTACGAAATTAATCTTAAATGCATGAGGACTGTGCGCCATAGATAAATGTATTCTGTTTTTGTACACATACAAAAAAAAAAAATAAATAAACCCGCTCGGCTGCAGGAAATCCGCTCAAAGAGCTCAGTATCACATCTGGGATGTCTGACATTAGTCATTACGGCCAAACGAGTAGGTGTATCTGCAGAGGGATCACCAATGTCTACCCCTATTTTATGAGTATGCAGACATGACATCAGCAGAAAGATTTGGTCAGCACTTGGAACTCACTGTAAAGTCGTGAAGTGGAATACCTAGATGACTTACCCAAAATGACTCTAAGCAACAGATTTTGAATAACACATCATATATTGGCTTGGGTATTTTAAGGGACTTGATTAACATTTCATGTATGGGGTCTGAAAGTAAAATTAACTAGCTTTCAGACGAATAGAAGAAATTTAGGATCGGACGAATAGTTTTTGAGCTATACTTACCGACAGTTATTCACTCTTTGAAAGCGTGTGGTGGCCAACCTGCTGGACTGAATTTATATTTCTGAAGCTCATCGACGCAGAACAACCTCTTTATTACGCCGTGCACATTTCAAGTCAGTGATGCCAAGAATACCGGTTTCCGCTTTTCGGTTTTCATTGGTTTTGAGAAAACCATTCGGTCCATAAGCACAATTCTAAATTAAAGAGTTTTAAATTGATTTCAAATCCTTCACTCATGACCTTTTTGTAGGACCAGTAGCTTGGCCGATACGAGACTAGAAAAATAACCGTAACATAAAATTTGCACTTTTTGGTTTCTGCAGAGCTCTAACTCGGGGTCTATTTTGTCTACGGAGTTCTACTACCACTGAAATTTTAGGGAATTTTATATAATTAGAAAACATTAATAACTTTAAGTGTGTGTGATTTGTTGACCGTTAGTAAGAATGATGTTGAGGGATGTCGAGAGTTCATTTGACCGACCCTCGACATCCCTCAACATCATTAATAACTTTTTTCGCCAAGGCGCCAAAGCAGGCTGCGTAACAGCTTTTTTGACCAATGACTAAAACTACTGCAAAAATTTCGCTGTTTTCAGGGTTGCAATTTTAGGTACTTCCCGATTACCTGTAGGGGTCCTAACAACATATTAAAAAATCGTAGATACATGCACAATGCGCATATGCAAAGTTTGCCTTTTTTTTGCGTGTCTACATTGACTGAGCTAATACTTCCACAACTGAATACCCCTGGTCCAATTGGGAAGTTACTAGTTTATGCAGGTAGAAAGCAGCATGATCATTGCCCAACCCTTTACGAAAACCGAACTGATTTGACGATAAGATGTTATGAGTGTCATTGTATGATGAGAATCTAGATTTTAAACATTTCTCCAAAAATTTAGAAAGAGACAAGGTGAGCAATATTGGTCTGTAATTTCCCCATATATGTATGTTATTATAATATCATATTATATGTTGTGTAACTCAAAGTATGATTTTTTTTTTTTCAGCGACCATTTCGTCATCGGGCGTTACGAGCGTAATACCGTTTTGTATTTGCTCAGAAGAGAGTTGCTTTACAATTTTGATGAAATTCAAGTTAGATCATCTACCAACGGCCATTAAGATCAAACGGACATTCACCGCGATATCTTGAATTTTTCTCAGATGCTGTCGGGAGTACCGTTTAGCTTCTACTAAGTAATGGGGACTAGAATTTTTCACACCCTGTTTCCATTTGGTGTGACACCTCTAAACTGGTCGAGTGTGACGATTTGTCCGTTCCGCGTTCTTCGCCCGACATCATTGTGGTCCGTTCGTGTGAGTGAGTTTATTCATGTAGGTACACGGTTTTTTGCAAGGAAAAGTACGCGTAGTGAATAGTACAGAGAAACAAGGCAAAACCGACCTACTTCAAAGGTAGCAGTCGAAAGAATCGTGTGGACTCAACGTGGGTGTGTCCGATGGGCGATTAGGGAGTCTTCAACGCATGAGCTAAGCGTTAAAGATGCAGTCAGGACAAGGAGTCGATAGGACGATCTACCGACCAAGCGGGAGGTCCTCAGGGGTAGGTGAGTGGGTCAGTGGGGCCATCAAGTTCTTCCTGGACTCCTTACAGGTTGCTACGGGATGGTACCAACACACGTCCGCTCATCAGAAATTTCCATCTTATAAAACACGGAACAACATCGACACGGTCCCGTGAGCGATTCTGAAGTTAATCGGTAGATACCTAACGTCCGAACTTCAATATATGGGTCACCTGGGTTAGCGCTTCTCGAGTTTTTGCCCCAAATCGATGAACATCATTACGCAACTTCGATCATAAGACCATCATCGACTTGTACAAAACCACTCATGAAGTTTGGAGTGAGGAGATTTCCTTTGTACTTCCTATTCCACCAAGGTACCTCAACGGTGGTCATCACTTTCAAGTTTTTTTTTTTTTTTTTTTTTTTTTTTTTTTTTTTTACATGGATAAGTCTTATGGCTAAGGGTCACACCTATGTCAAAAACATTTGACGTTTTTTGGCGCAATACCCGTGTTTAGAGACTTGCAATTTGGCATGTAGCCTCCTTAGGACTTACAATTTAAACACCATAGGGCCGGGATCAGCTGAGTGGCTCCGAAAGCTAATGTCTATGCAGTTCACACTATGAAGCTGTAGTTTGGTACGTAGCCTCCTTAGGACTTACACTTTAAACAGAGTGAGCCCAGGATCTGCTGAGGGGCTCCTAAAGCCAATTTCGATTCACATTACATTTTCTGATTCATCGGATACAATGAAGCGTCACTATTGACAAAGAAAAATCAACAGTTACTCTTAACTATAATGAAATATTGGCCTGAAATATGTGGAGTGAAGGGTTTGGCTTGGTCGGATAATTATCCATTCCATCGAAATGCTCGTATCAATATGAACAAATTGTTGTGGGGAATGCAGAATCTTTTTCCTTCTCTTCTTTTGTAAATCCGTTTTTCTCTCTGCGGCCAGCAGCTGATATCACGCTAGCTAGGACGAATATTGCTGGTTCTGATACTGTCGTTACTGACGCTGCAGAGCTACCGTGCGATTCCAGTAGTACGCAAGAATAGTACATCTGACATCAAGGCCAATGAAAACACTCTAATCACGCCACGAGAAGTAGAACAACTTGTGACCAACGTAAATATTTGAACTTCTCGTTCTCGTATGGAATTGAATGCACAATTTCGGAGTAGGAAAAAGTCCTTGTCCTCGGACAATGTTGGCTTTCTTGACTTGGGAGTTGTTACGACCGTGACTCCTCTGACCGACCCCACCCTCGCATATCGACTTCGATACTTTCAGAGCTCGATGTCTAAAATGGCTGGTTTCACGTGAGAGTATCCGTGTGGAATCAACTTCTCCCGGCGGTGGACGAGGTGGTTCTGAACATATTGACGTGAACATAATATAACAAAATATTATTTGCCAATACTCGATACTATAATATAATATATATAATATATTATTAACAGATACTTGTATCTACTTATTTCGATTGTAAACGAAATTCATAGGTAAAGGGGCGAAAACAGGGCTAAATATACTACACCCGCACAACACGAACTCATCCGTTATCATCCCAAATGTACTACCCAGTAGGGGTTTTAGATAGTCGATAGTTGAGACTATCGATAGTTTCGATACTATCGAACACCAAGTATCGATAGTATCGATAGTCTATCGACGTTGTTTTTGAGATTACCTTTGCTCGGCATATAATTACTTATTATCCACCTACCTAGTATGTTTTAGGGCTTACTCAGCAAGCCTTGCTGCGGGCAAACATGGTAAAATTTACTATTTAATTTCCCCTCACGCACATCTTTATCAAAATAATCCCATACATCAGATTCGGGAGGCATAACAAAAGAAAAATTCGTCTCTTGAAAGAGCCCAAATTATAGAACGCACTGAATGTCAACTGACTAATATTGAATAAAGGAGAAAAGAATAGGCGTAGTTGCTAGTGAGTGGGGAGATGAATTCAACGAAATTCAATCCCAGGAATTACAAAATCCCAGCAGCTATTTCTTTTAAGTTTTTTAATATAGAGGGGGATTCATAGAAGTCATGTGTGTGTGTTGAGCCAACAGCTTCGAGAAGGAGAAACAAAAGAGCAGATCAGGGTATTAGGAACCACCTGACTCAGTTTGACAAATATTGAAAATAGAACAATAAAAGGAAAAACTCTGCAAATTCTTGACACAACGGTTCATTATCTTCTTTGTACAGATCACCCTTCTGTCTAGATCACTAGGTCTAAATGTCTAGATCCTAAATGTTAGATTAATTATTATTATCAATTATCACTAATTATTAACAATTTTATCAAGTACCTAGTGAAAATTATTATAATTTATTGTTAGGTATTAATAATTCGTATTTACTATTAATAATAATAATTATTAATTATGATTAATTGATACGATATAATTCTGGGGTTTTTAATACTACGTCGGTAATAATTTTTCTATAAAAGAAGTACCTACCTACCAACAAACATTCGAAATTACCTTCATTTCCGTAGCACGAAACGCACCTCAGAACAACAAACTCGACATCACTTAAGCCATATGATGTTCCAAAGAGCTTGTTAGTATGAAAATGGACCTGTACTTCAACAGTTTGATTCACGATCTGGTTGTGAGGCACAATCTTTGAGCCGTCATTGTGAACGAACGGCTGGTCGTACAAAGCTGCGGATGGTCTTAAAAAATTCTACGGAACAAACTCTATCTAAATATGAAATAAAAAACATACCGTTTGATGGGAATTTTTCGAGATATGGAATTTTCAAAATTTCAAAATTCGTTTTGAACCCCTTCCCCTTGACCTAGGGTTATGAAAAGTTTCGTGGATCATTGTGGGGCTGGTCAAAACCCAGAAACCAAATTTCGTAATTTTAACTCAACGCTAACTGGGCAAAGTGCCTCGGACGGCGGACGGCGGACGGCGGACGGCGGACGGCGGACGGCGTACGGCGTACGGCGTACGGCGTACGGCGGACGGACGGATTTTTTTTTATTCGATTTTCTGAATCTACGTATCTTGAAACGTAAACCAACAAATTTTGAGGGGGGGTTAAAATTTTTTTTTCTTTGGGCGATTCCAATGGTTCATTATCGAAGATAATAAACCAAAAACCCAATTCAACGAAATTCAATCACATGAAGAGCCTTCGGGTTATCTTTTTCTAGTTCTTACTAAGAACAAGAACTTCTTACAAACCTCTTCTTAGAATGAGGGGTGTGCTAGGTAGTGGTAAGTGGTAGTAGGTAGTACCTGTTCCCTTTTCGTTTCGAGAAATTCCAAAGTTGAAATTTCAAAAACTATCGAACAAAACTATCGATAGAAAAAAAACTATCGATAGGGCTATAGATAGTAGGTTACTATCGATCAATCGATAGTACTATCTATATAACACCCCTACTACCCAGGTCGAATCGAGATTCTCGTGTTTTTCGATCACATTAGCCTTGTAAAAAAATCGGGGTGTGCTGGACTCAATTCCAAAGTTGACGAAACATTTAGGGATCGTTTATGGATGGTGGGGAGTATGTTTGCTGAGTTTCCGAACACGAGGACCCTGAGCTGTTTACCGTGGGAAGGGGGGGGGGGCAAAAGCCGCCATTTTTTAATTTTATTTTCAGACTGTTATTGGTTATTGGTTTTTGCTCATATCCGGAAAAACCACGTATTAGAGCATTAAATTTCCATTGAAACTCATTGGCCCAATATGAACCAAAATACAGGCGGTCAAGAAAAGTAAAATTTATCAAAATGCGAAAAAATACAGAAACGTTTTGGGACAAAAATCTCTGCATTGGAACAGATATCAAGCATACCCATTCACCTCCCTTCTCTATCCCTTTCATCTCTTTGAAAAATGTTAACAGCCTATAATATATTAGATATTATCTAAGATATTCGTATTATTTGGGCCAAAAATAATTTTGACCAATGGACTGTAAAGGAAATTTAACGCTGTTTCGTGTGGTTTCCGCTAAACCTCGTGGTTAAGGCTATATGAGCGAAAAACCAATTACAGTCCGACATACGGCAGTTTTTTGAAAGAGCTTAGAGTGCTCGTGTTCGAAAACTCAGCAAACATACCATGTACCATCCCCAAACATTTTCGCCAACTTAGGAAAGGAGTCCATGTAGAATATGCAATGCATATTATGCATGGCTCCTGGACTATTATGATAACCCGAAACACGAGTAGTTCATTCGGGATGAAAACTGTGTGCTGAAGAAATTTCTTGTTAGTATATTCTATCCTGCACCACATACCCCCTTTCCCCTCTTCATTCGTGTAACAGCAAATTTGGTAAACACTGTAAACTACCCGACAGCCTTGTAGCAAAATGAAGAAGCAGAGAGCTTCATGCTTCAGAGGCGCAGTTTCAACTCTCGATTTCGTTTCTTTCACTCCTCAACCACCGAAGTCAGTGGAGCGGCTAATTAATTAATAGGACTCCATAAATTGAATCGCTCATGCAAATTAATCGAAAGCTCAAATTCGAAACCGTTTGCGATGGGTGTAACTACGGCAGCGGGAATAGGTAACTATCATTCCGCACGGGAGTCCGTAAAAGAAAAAACTCCTTTCATCAGAGATGAAACTTCGTAACTCTGCTTCGTTTAAATACACCTGTACCATCTACTCGTTATTCATAGTGACGGAAATAATTACGTAGGAAGGAATCATCGGCAGAAACGGAAATCGTTATGAATCTACCGGAACGAGTAGAAAATTGATTTCCAGAGATGTAAGATTTCCAGTTTGGTATTCATTCAGCGTTTACCATCTCATCGATGGACCAAGCAGCTGAAAAACGGAGAAACTATTCGAAAATAACGTATACAGACGGCTCAATCACGGTGCCTTAGGGAATAGAATAGAAGTCTACCTCTAAATCTCATTCCTGTCCGACGATCGACAGCTTATTCTCCTCTCATTATTCTCGTTGTTATTATTATTATTCTTTCTTTTTGACATTTTCATGTCTTTCATATGGCACATAACAAAAAAATCGTCACGAAAATCGTCACGAAAAATCGTCACGAAATTTGCTCACGAAAATTGTCCCAAGTCGCCACAATGATGATTATGACCATCAGAAGTGAAGATGGAATTAGGTAGGTACTTTACAGTTTGTTATGTCTTTGCTATGGCACACAAACAAAAAAATCGTCACGAAATTTGCTCACGAAAATTGTCCCAAGTCGACACAATGATGATTATGACCATCAGAAGTGAAGTTGGAATTAGGTAGGTACTTTACAGTTTGTTATGTCTTTCATATGGCACACAAACAAAAAAATCGTCACGAAATTTGCTCACGAAATTTGTCCCAAATCGCCACAATGATGATTATGACCATCAGAAGTGAAGTTGTTCGTTATTGGAATTAGGTAGGTACTTTACAGTTTGATATTACTTCCCAGTTTCGGCCCTGATCATCCTAGAAAGCTGATACTCGGTATTCAAACTCTTGAGGGAACTCTAAATTCGAATTATGATACGCAAATCACCTGAGTGGCTCCTGAAGCCAGTTTCGGCCGTGATCGTCCTAGCATGAAAATGTTTCAATGTGTTGCAGACTCGTATGCAAGCGTTTACTTTACTGCTCTTCTGAGCTGAGCGTTTAGGGAGTCCCGGTCCTCTGTTATAGTTGGTTTCGTTTAGTTTTTTCATTGGAAGAAGGGCTTTTGGTTGGTGGCAATTCGTATGTTTCTAAATTCCTAGTTCAACAATCAGGTGTGAGGAAGAGAAAACCATGCAATGCACTTGCAAAACTCAATGTTTTCGGAAGAAACGTGGAGAAACCTCTGAATTGCAAGGATGTCAGCTGCAACCTTTAATTTTTAGCAAATTTTTAAATTTTTACAAAATTAAATTTGTCCAAAATCTTTAAAACACGGCTTTCGGAAAACATTTTGTACCAAAATCTGGAACGACCATCCTGAATTTACTGTCAAAAGACACCAGAAATCATAATATGATTTCTGGTGTCTTTTGACAGTAAATTTTTCTACCCCTTAAAACTCTTAGATATATATACATATTATGTATATATATCTAAGAGTTTTAAGGGGTAGAAAAATTACCCATAAATTCCAAAAATGAAACTGTCCGACAAGTGACACCTCATTTTAACCTGGCTTAAGGGAAAAGCCTCTCACAAGGTATCACATGATGAGACGTATTTGAGCGCCACTTTGCTGAGGTCAGGCTGAGGTTTACAGTCCAGGCATGTTATCTCTAAGGGCCAATGCGCACGGGGATACTGGAAATGAACTAAACCAGTTGGTAACTTGGGTTTTTGACCAGTTACAGACTGAATGGTGACTCGGCTTCCCACAACCGAAATCTCTAGTTCGCTCAGTGTCGTCATGGATATCGACCGGAAACTGTAGTGCAGTATTGTGATTAATTTTTTACGAGTAATGTGAATAGTGGGAACGGTAGGCTATTGCGGATATCTTCAAATGAAATGTAGTAGGTAATTAGATAGGTATTCAAGTAGTAGGAAATTTGAAGATGTCGTTAAAAATGTGCCCATAAGAGCATGTAAATTCCAAATTTGAAAAATCAAGATCGGGCGTATGGGTTTCTAGATGTGACATCGTAGAAGTGAATTTGATTAAATCAGAGGAATCTACTGAACCAAATTCGAAATTCTGTGCCAAATCTATACAGTAACAGTTTTGGCTCAGTGATTGGCAGCTGTTATTCACTTTTAACTGAATCCATATTGAGATGATTGAATGAATAACGAGGTGTTTCATCAGTTGCGACTGAGGACTCCCGAACCAGCCAACATAAATATCACGGTAAATATAGAGCATACCGAATCAAACGGTTACGCACATTTCGGACACCAAAGTGGACGCCAAGCCGAAGTTAGTCACTGGAACGGATCGCCCGAGCTAGGAATGACGTACATCAAAATGAATCTCGCCGACTAGATCTCGACGATTTCACAAGGTCTGCAGGAAATGAAAATAAACAATTCCTTGTCTAGCTAAGATCTTCCAGGAGAAAAAAAATACAAATTAAGAAATAAACGAAATACTCAAACAGTTAAATGGATGAGAAACAGCCACTCAGTTACCAGCATTTATGAGTAGGGCGTATGCCAATGAAATCGTCAGTGTGTACATTCCTGAACAATGAATATAAACAAAACAAAGTATACTTTGTTCGAACGACATCCAGAGCCGGTAATAGGGATGGAGATGTACATCCATATTCACGCCCTCCATAAGGACCAGTTATTCACCATAGAATTCGGGGATCGTTATAAAATAAGAAAAAAATTGAACTGGAAGGTTATATATATATAATTAAGGTTTTACGATGGATTGGTGAAACTAAAGACACTCGCGTGAAATATGAACTTGAATGCACGAACAGGAGGATGAAAATTATAGAAAACACTTACTACATTTGGAAAAAGTGGAAATTTTCGCTGTACAGCGTCGTCAGCCCGAGAAGAAATGGTGGGGTGTGCCTCTCTCAATTTCCAGATCCAAGGGGTTTGGTGGTATGCGCGGATGGCAGCGGCATGGAGGAAGCGAGCAGGATAATGTGGGCTGGTAGAAGGTGGTGGAGAAGGGAAGTTTTGTGAAGGGTTGTGCTTGTGTAATGTATTAGTGTTAAGTGTTTGCGTGTATTGTGTGAGGGAAGTATTGCGTGTATTGTGTGAATGTGTTGGTTATGTCAAAAAAGTAATTAAAAGTGTAATAGTCAGTAAGTTGTGTGTGTGGAAGTAAGAAAGTGTTAGTCATGTCTGAACATTTATTTATTTATTTTTTTTTATTTTTTTTTTTTTTATTTTTTTTTATTGGTTTATTATCTTCGATAATGAACCATTGGAATCGCCCAAAGAAAAAAAAATTTTAACCCCCCCTCAAAATTTGTTGGTTTACGTTTCAAGATACGTAGATTCAGAAAATTGAATAAAAAAAACTCTGCAAATTCTTGACACAACGGTTCATTATCTTCTTTGTACAGATCACCCTTCTGTCTAGATCACTAGGTCTAAATGTCTAGATCCTAAATGTTAGATTAATTATTATTATCAATTATCACTAATTATTAACAATTTTATCAAGTACCTAGTGAAAATTATTATAATTTATTGTTAGGTATTACTAATTTGTATTTATTATTAATAATAATTATTATTAATTATGATTAATTAATACGATATAATTCTGGGGTTTTTAATACTACGTCGGTAATAATTTTTCTATAAAAAAGTACCTACCAACAAACATTCGAAATTACCTTCATTTCCGTAGCACGAAACGCACCTCAGAACAACAAACTCGACATCACTTAAGCCATATGATGTTCCAAAGAGCTTGTTAGTATGAAAATGGACCTGTATTTCAACAGTTTGAGTCACGATCGTGTTGTGAGGCACAATCTTTGAGCCGTCATTGTGAACGAACGGCTGGTCGTACAAAGCTGCGGATGGTCTTAAAAAATTCTACGGAACAAACTCTATCAAAATATGAAATAAAACTCTGCAAATTCTTGACACAACGGTTTATCATCTTCCTTGTGCAGATCACCCTTCCGTCTATACCAGACTGTATTGCAAATCGGCACCATACTATATTCTCACCGTACACATACCATACCATACGAATTTCTTTCCTATCATACCATACTGTATTATACCAAATCATACATACAATAATATACCATACCATACTCATACCATGTCATACAAACCGAGTGAATATTGAAATGTCATCCATTTCTGACCTATATTTAAAATTTCAAGTATCTAGCTCATCATCAAAATTTAATTTGTTTAAACAAATAGGTATTATTTGAACAATTTTACAGACAAGAAACCGAGTGAATATTGCATTGTGATCCAGTTCTGACCTATTTTTAAAATTTCAAGTCAATAGCTCATCATCAAAATTTAATTTGTATTATTACAAAAAGGTATTATTTAAACAATTTTACAAATGAGAAACCGAGTGAATATTGCAATGTGGTCTATCCCCGACTCACGGTTAAAATTTCTAGACTGTAGTTTACCGGGAAGATGAAAAAAGGTAGTTTTATTCTGGGCGTCTGGGGGTTGGGTCACATAACGGCCGTTTTCGACGCGAAAGTTTAGTGTTTTTCCTAAACCTTTGCGCGGTCACTGTGAACGAACGGCTGGTCGCAAAAAAATCCAATTGGTCTTAAAAGATTCGTAATTTTTCAGGTCATTCAAAAGTGAACTAAAAATTACACGGTTCAGTTAAATATTTGGAGATATGACATTGTCGAAATTTTAAATTTCGTTTTGAACCCCTTCCCCTTGACCTAGGGTTATGAAAAGTTTCGAGGATCATTGTGGGGCTGGTCCAAACCCAGAAACCAAATTTCGTAATTTTAGCTCAACGCTAACTGGGCAAAGTGCCACGGACGGCGGACGGCGGACGGGGGACGGCGGACGGGGGACGGCGGACGGCGTACGGCGGACGGACGGATTTTTTTTTATTCGATTTTCTGAATCTACGTGTCTTGAAACGTAAACCAACAAATTTTGAGGGGGGGTTAAAATTTTTTTTTCTTTGGGCGATTCCAATGGTTCATTATCGAAGATAATAAACCAAAAAACTCTGCAAATTCTTGACACAACGGTTTATCATCTTCCTTGTGCAGATCACCCTTCCGTCTATACCAGACTGTATTGCAAATCGGCACCATACTATATTCTCACCGTACACATACCATACCATACGAATTTCTTTCCTATCATACCATACTGTATTATACCAAATCATACATACAATAATATACCATACCATACTCATACCATGTCATACAAACCGAGTGAATATTGAAATGTCATCCATTTCTGACCTATATTTAAAATTTCAAGTATCTAGCTCATCATCAAAATTTAATTTGTTTAAACAAATAGGTATTATTTGAACAATTTTACAGACAAGAAACCGAGTGAATATTGCATTGTGATCCAGTTCTGACCTATTTTTAAAATTTCAAGTCAATAGCTCATCATCAAAATTTAATTTGTATTATTACAAAAAGGTATTATTTAAACAATTTTACAAATGAGAAACCGAGTGAATATTGCAATGTGGTCTATCCCCGACTCACGGTTAAAATTTCTAGACTGTAGTTTACCGGGAAGATGAAAAAAGGTAGTTTTATTCTGGGCGTCTGGGGGTTGGGTCACATAACGGCCGTTTTCGACGCGAAAGTTTAGTGTTTTTCCTAAACCTTTGCGCGGTCACTGTGAACGAACGGCTGGTCGCAAAAAAATCCAATTGGTCTTAAAAGATTCGTAATTTTTCAGGTCATTCAAAAGTGAACTAAAAATTACACGGTTCAGTTAAATATTTGGAGATATGACATTGTCGAAATTTTAAATTTCGTTTTGAACCCCTTCCCCTTGACCTAGGGTTATGAAAAGTTTCGAGGATCATTGTGGGGCTGGTCCAAACCCAGAAACCAAATTTCGTAATTTTAGCTCAACGCTAACTGGGCAAAGTGCCACGGACGGCGGACGGCGGACGGGGGACGGCGGACGGGGGACGGCGGACGGCGTACGGCGGACGGACGGATTTTTTTTTATTCGATTTTCTGAATCTACGTGTCTTGAAACGTAAACCAACAAATTTTGAGGGGGGGTTAAAATTTTTTTTTCTTTGGGCGATTCCAATGGTTCATTATCGAAGATAATAAACCAAAAACATACCGTTCTATATGAATTTTTCGAGATATGAAATTTTCAAATTTTCAAAATTCGTTTTGAACCCCTTCCCCTTGACCTAGGGTTCTGAAAAGTTTCGAGGACCATTGTGGGGTTGGTCGAAACCCATAAAAAAAATTTCGTAATTTTAACTCAACGCTAACTGGGCAAAGTGGCGCGGACGGCGGACGGCGTACGGCGTACGGCGGACGGACGGATTTTGGTTTATTATCTTCGATAATGAACCATTGGAATCGCCCAAAGAAAAAAAAATTTTAACCCCCCTCAAAATTTGTTGGTTTACGTTTCAAGATACGTAGATTCAGAAAATCGAATAAAAAAAAATCCGTCCGTCCGCCGTACGCCGTACGCCGTACGCCGTCCGCCGTACGCCGTCCGCCGTCCGCCGTCCGCGCCACTTTGCCCAGTTAGCGTTGAGTTAAAATTACGAAATTTGGTTTCTGGGTTTGGACCAGCCCCACAATGGTCCTCGAAACTTTTCATAACCCTAGGTCAGGGGGAAGGGGATCAAAACGAATTTTGAAATTTTGAAAATTCCATATCTCGAAAAATTCCCATCAAACGGTATGTTTTTTATTTCATATTTAGATAGAGTTTGTTCCGTAGAATTTTTTAAGACCATCCGCAGCAGTGTACGACCAGCCGTTCGTTCACAATGACGGCTCAAAGTTTGTGCCTCACAACACGATCGTGTATCAAACTGTTGAAATACAGGTCCATTTTCATACTAACAAGCTCTTTGGAACATCATATGGCTTACGTGATGTCGAGTTTGTTGTTCTGAGGTGCGTTTCGTGCTACGGAAATGAAGGTAATTTCGAATGTTTGTTGGTAGGTACTTCTTTTATAGAAAAATTATTACCGACGTAGTATTAAAAACCCCGGAATTATATCGTATTAATTAATCATAATTAATAATAATTATTATTAATAATAAATACGAATTATTAATACCTAACAATAAATTATAATAATTTTCACTAGGTACTTGATAAAATTGTTAATAATAATTATTATTTTCAATTATCACTAATTATTAGTGATAATTGAAAATAATAATTAATCTAACATTTAGGATCTAGACATTTAGACCTAGTGATCTAGACAGAAGGGTGATCTGTACAAAGAAGATAATGAACCGTTGTGTCAAGAATTTGCAGAGTTTTTTATTTCATATTTAGATAGAGTTTGTTCCGTGGAATTTTTTAAGACCATCCGCAGCTTTGTAGGACCAGCCGTTCGTTCACAATGACGGCTCAAAGATTGTGCCTCACAACACGATCGTGACTCAAACTGATGAAATACAGGTCCATTTTCATACTAACAAGCTCTTTGGAACATCATATGGCTTAAGTGATGTCGAGTTTGTTGTTCTGAGGTGCGTTTCGTGCTACGGAAATGAAGGTAATTTCGAATGTTTGTTGGTAGGTACTTCTTTTATAGAAAAATTATTACCGACGTAGTATTAAAAACCCCAGAATTATATCGTATTAATTGATCATAATTAATAATAATAATCATTAACAATAAATACGAATTATTAATACCTAACAATAAATTATAATAATTTTCACTAGGTACTTGATAAAATTGTTAATAATTAGTGATAATTGATAATAATAATTAATCTAACATTTAGGATCTAGACATTTAGACCTAGTGATCTAGACAGAAGGGTGATCTGTACAAAGAAGATAATGAACCGTTGTGTCAAGAATTTGCAGAGTTTTTTGGTTTATTATCTTCGATAATGAACCATTGGAATCGCCCAAAGAAAAAAATTTTTTAACCCCCCCTCAAAATTTGTTGGTTTACGTTTCAAGATACGTAGATTCAGAAAATCGAATAAAAAAAAATCCGTCCGTCCGCCGTACGCCGTACGCCGTACGCCGTACACCGTACGCCGTACGCCGTCCGCCGTCCGCGCCACTTTGCCCAGTTAGCGTTGAGTTAAAATTACGAAATTTTTTTTATGGGTTTCGACCTACCCCACAATGGTCCTCGAAACTTTTCATAACCCTAGGTCAAGGGGAAGGGGTTCAAAACGAATTTTGAAATTTTGAAAATTTCATATCACGAAAAATTCATATAAAACGGTATGTTTTTTATTTCATATTTAGATAGAGTTTGTTCCGTAGAATTTTCTAAGACCATCCGCAGCTTTGTGCGACCAGCCGTTCGTTCACAATGACGGCTCAAAGATTGTGCCTCACTACAGGATCGTGAATCAAACTGTTGAAATACAGGTCCATTTTCATACTAACAAGCTCTTTGGAACATCATATGGCTTAAGTGATGTCGAGTTTGTTGTTCTGAGGTGCGTTTCGTGCTACGGAAATGAAGGTAATTTCGAATGTTTGTTGGTAGGTACTTCTTTTATAGAAAAATTATTGCCGACGTAGTATTAAAAACCCCAGAATTATATCGTATTAATTAATCATAATTAATAATTATTATTATTAATAATAAATACAAATTATTAATACCTAACAATAAATTATAATAATTTTCATTAGGTACTTGATAAAATTGATAATAATTAATGATAATTGATAATAATAATTAATCTAACATTTAGGATCTAGACATTTAGACCTAGTGATCTAGACAGAAGGGTGATCTGTACAAAGAAGATAATGAACCGTTGTGTCAAGAATTTGCAGAGTTTTTTTATTCGATTTTCTGAATCTACGTATCTTGAAACGTAAACCAACAAATTTTGAGGGGGGGTTAAAAAAATTTTTTCTTTGGGCGATTCCAATGGTTCATTATCGAAGATAATAAACCAAAACTCTGCAAATTCTTGACACAACGGTTTATTATCTTCCTTGTGCAGATCACCCTTCCGTCTATACCAGACTGTATTGCAAATCGGCACCATACCATATCCTCACCGTACACATACCATACCATACGAATTTCTTTCCTATCATACCATACTGTATTATACCAAATCATACATACAATAATATACCATACCATACTCATACCATGTCATACAAACCGAGTGAATATTGAAATGTCATCCATTTCTGACGTATATTTAAAATTTCAAGTATCTAGCTCATCATCAAAATTTAATTTGTTTAAACAAATAGGTATTATTTGAACAATTTTACAGACAAGAAACCGAGTGAATATTGCATTGTGATCCAGTTCTGACCTATTTTTAAAATTTCAAGTCAATAGCTCATCATCAAAATTTAATTTGTATTATTACAAAAAGGTATTATTTAAATAATTTTACAGATGAAAAAACGAGTGAATATTGCAATGTGGTCTATCCCCGACTCACGGTTAAAATTTCTAGACTGTAGTTTACCGGGAAGATGAAAAAAGGTAGTTTTATTCTGGGCGTCTGGGGGTTGGGTCACATAACGGCCGTTTTCGACGCGAAAGTTTAGTGTTTTTCCTAAACCTTTGCGCGGTCACTGTGAACGAACGGCTGGTCGCAAAAAAATCCAATTGGTCTTAAAAGATTCGTAATTTTTCAGGTCATTCAAAAGTGAACTAAAAATTACACGGTTCAGTTAAATATTTGGAGATATGACATTGTCGAAATTTTAAATTTCGTTTTGAACCCCTTCCCCTTGACCTAGGGTTATGAAAAGTTTCGAGGATCATTGTGGGGCTGGTCCAAACCCAGAAACCAAATTTCGTAATTTTAGCTCAACGCTAACTGGGCAAAGTGCCACGGACGGCGGACGGCGGACGGCGGACGGGGGACGGCGGACGGGGGACGGCGTACGGCGGACGGACGGATTTTTTTTTATTCGATTTTCTGAATCTACGTATCTTGAAACGTAAACCAACAAATTTTGAGGGGGGGTTAAAAAATTTTTTTCTTTGGGCGATTCCAATGGTTCATTATCGAAGATAATAAACCAAAATCCGTCCGTCCGCCGTACGCCGTCCGCCGTCCGCGCCACTTTGCCCAGTTAGCGTTGAGTTAAAATTACGAAATTTTTTTTATGGGTTTCGACCAACCCCACAATGGTCCTCGAAACTTTTCATAACCCTAGGTCAAGGGGAAGGGGTTCAAAACGAATTTTGAAAATTTGAAAATCTCATATCTCGAAAAATTCATATAGAACGGTATGTTTTTTTTTATTTCATATTTAGATAGAGTTTGTTCCGTAGAATTTTTTAAGACCATCCGCAGCTTTGTACGACCAGCCGTTCGTTCACAATGAGGGCTCAAAGATTGTGCCTCACAACACGATCGTGTATCAAACTGTTGAAATACAGGTCCATTTTCATACTAACAAGCTCTTTGGAACATCATATGGCTTAAGTGATGTCGAGTTTGTTATTCTGAGGTGCGTTTCGTGCTACGGAAATGAAGTTAATTTCGAATGTTTGTTGGTAGGTACTTCTTTTATAGAAAAATTATTACCGACGTAGTATTAAAAACCCCAGAAGTATATCGTATTAATTAATCATAATTAATAATAATTATTATTAATGATAAATACGAATTATTAATACCTAACAATAAATTATAATAATTTTCACTAGGTACTTGATGAAATTGTTAATAATTAGTGATAATTGATGAAAATAATTAATCTAACATTTAGGATCTAGACATTTAGACCTAGTGATCTAGACAGAAGGGTGATCTGTACAAATAAGATAATGAACCGTTGTGTCAAGAATTTGCAGAGTTTTTTTTTTAATTTAAAAAATGTATATATATAAACTAATAAATAAAAAAAGTAAAAATAAAAATAAAAATAATAATAAAAATATTAAGAAAATTAAAATAAGATCAAAATAAATTAATAAATAAAATAAAATCAAAATAAATAAAATGTTGCCTAGTGTTTCCTGTTCAAACCAGGTGGCTCAACACTGCCCAGAACAGATATGTATGCTGACTCCCAGGTCCTCCTCTCTAGGGTGGGTGTTTGTTCAGAGAGTTTGCGAACCACCTGAACCTTGAAGCATTCATCAAAATTGCTTCCATGAGAGCGGGTATGTTCAGCTATCGGGAGAAGGGGCTTATTCCTTATGGAGTCTCTGTGGCCGTTCATTCTGATAGAAAGTGGCGTGGATGTTTCCCCCAAGTAAAAAGCATTGCACTTCTGACACATCAGATTGTATACCAGATTATGCGAAGTGCAAGTAGCAGAAGTGTGGATTTGGTAAGGGTTTGGGTTATTGGGTGACGTTACGGATGTGGAATTTTCAATGAGGGGGCAGGTTTTACATCTGGGGCGATGACAGGGATGTGTTCCTGGGGTTGTGGTGTGGGTTTTTTTATTTAAAATATTTTGTAAGTTTGTATACAAAAGACCCCCCAACTCTAGTATACATACTAGAGTGGGTGGCAATGAAAGTAAATTCTTGGTCAGGGTATTGTTTTTGATGATGGGAAATAATGACTTTAATACAGGTTTTAATTTTTCAATTCCAGGGAAGTAGGTGGTAAGCAAATTACAATAATTGTGTAGTGGTTGGATGTTTTAGGTTTGGGTTGGAAAGAAGAGGAGGCTGGGAGGATTCTTTTTTTTGAGGAGAGATTCGGGGTAGCCCCTATTTTTCAAAGCATTATGTAGGATGTGCAGGTATTGTTCTCTGTATTCTAAGGTGCTGCAAATGCGGAGGGCTCTACTTGATAATGAAAAAGGGATTGAGAGTTTACTATGTGGAGGATGGCAGCTGTCAAAATGGAGGTATTGTTGCTTGTTGGTCGGTTTGAGGTGGATGGAAGAATCAATTTTATTTTTAGTGCAGTCGAGATGGAGGTTGAGATCAAGGAAAGTGATTTTGACAGCTGCCATCCTCCACATAGTAAACATGCCCCTGACATGCCGCTGGTAACCTCCCTTCAGTATACACTCCGTGTTGCTATTAAAAACAGTTGTATAAACCAAGTTCGTCCATGCCATCCACTTCGAAGCCCATATCCTTATCATAATGATTCGAAGCCCATATCCTAATATTAATGCGAATCCTTAATCAAATCAAAGCGAATCAAATCCTTAATGCGTAGCTTCGAATCATCAAGAATCGATACTTCTGAGTGGTGCTTGGAAAAATCGATCTTTCATCGTGGATTTTGAAACGATCAATCGATTTTCGAGACGCGCGTGGAATTACGGTGCGTAACCACTGAGAATAGTATATTCTATTCTCAGTGTGCGTAACTGGAAATCTTACCTAGGAAAATGTTTTCTACCTGAAGGGTTGAGTAAGATTGAGGAAGCAGTGAGCAGTGAGCTTGCCGGATAACGTATCCGGAGATTGATTTTCACAGAGAGGAAATATCACTCGAAATTTGTTTTCGTGCTATTCAGTCGTTGAGATTCTCATCATAAGGTTTTGTGGCCAGGATTCACCGTTGGCTACGACCGAAAAATTCCTTCCATCAATTTTCCATTTCGCAAAGTCGTTTTGACTCCTTTCGAAGGAAAAATACCTCCTCAACTGCTCGTACTTCGGACTCAGAACCGTTCCGAGTTCTTTGAAAATTAAAACCGCACCCGCTCAGACCGCAGGTTACCACGTGATGACCGAACTGAGTTGTACCCATCGATGTATATACATCGATGGTTGTACCTGCCTCGAAGAAGAGTTTGTATACCTTTGTTGGGGAGTAATGATATATTTTTTCCCTGCTATTACCGGTATTACGGGGAGCTATGGCAGAACTCTTGAACGGTACCAGGGTCCATTCAGATCACGCGAGAGGACGGTAATACCGGTGTTGATAACAAAACTTGAGGTGTATCATCTCCCAACGCGTTCTGCGGCAGAGAAACCCTCTCCGTACGCCAGTACAGAGGGATTTGCTTTGAACTGTGGCCAAAAGGTCCAGCTGGCACGTATTTTCAATTAAAGTACCCGGATTTTTTGCCCTGTTTTAGTCATACGTCGGTTATCTACGCATGTTCAACTCCCGCCTTTCCCCATGTTTTGGCCGGTTGCCCTTTGAAAAATCCGCATTCTAGCTAGTTTCCTGTCTGCTTAAGAATGGATTCAACTTATTTGAGATGAAAGAATTCGATTCGATTTTCGAAGTCGATTTTCGGATTGGTAAATATGGGTGTTCTTGTTAAGCCCAGGAGGCGAAAAGCCCAACCTAACAGGGTACTAGTTTTAACTCAAGCACATATAAGATTCCCTAGTTTATTAATGGTAATCAGTGGTAATGGTTTAGTAAGTAGTTCTCCCTACCTAACAGTGGCCACTAAATATGTGATGAGGTACCTATATCACATAAGTAGGTCTAACATGAAGACTTGGTGTCCAGCAACGTGGTTGTGCCCACACCATTAGGTAGAGGTCAATACTGAAGATGGTAGAAAGAAGAAGAATCCCGAAAATGAACAATTACTAGAAAATAGGTGGATCTCACCCAAACTCCCTGGATCTTGTGATGGAGATCTCAGCATGCTGCAGCCCTAGGCAGATAGAGAGTGGTCGGAGTTTGGATGTCACAGGTAGATAGCTTTTCTAGGAACTCAAACCACTCACAGATCTGAATGGTGTCAAAAAGATGAACTAGGATAACGTATTTGGTTGAACTAGTACAATGTTGTGCTCAATATGGCTGCTTGATAACTAGTGAGCCCTGCACTTGGCTCAGATGGTCAGCGTGGCTTCTGGTGTGAGGTTGTAAACGTAAATTTGCACTTTCACTTGGATAAATAGATAATTATGTTATCATTTGCAATACTGAAGGATTATTAAATTAACATTTGTGGAAGGTCTTATCACACAGTAAACGTTAATAAATATATTTGATAAATAGAACATGGATGACATACAAGTGGTAATGGAGCTGAGATAATAAGAGAAGGATAACAGGTGAGCCTGGCGTTGAGATTTAAGGGTTTTTAACAATGGACGTTTTGAGGAAAACCCAATGTACGATCAGGAACAGAAGGAGTCAGTGGTGGGGCCAACGCCTTCCAGATCTCAAAATATATCCATGATTTGAACAGTTTGTCGTTGAAAAGTTTAAAAGCGGTTGAATTTTTGCGCAGCTCTATTCCCAAAGGTTTTAGGAATGTATGTAGTTTGCGTGTCGTTACGTGAAGTTATTGAGAGTTACTTTTAAAATGGGCCCAGACTGAAATTATTAGTTGAGAAACTAATTAAACCTGTAGTTGGAAGTAATTGGGAAATCTGTAACGGCGGTGCACTCTATAAAAAAAAAGATACGTAACCCATTGCAGGAGCAAAGGTTGCGCTCTGAGATAACTGGAGCATGTCAATACGGCCAACAAAACCAACACACACGCTACGCCAAGATGCTGGTACGTAGTCTGAGCCTTGAGATGTAATAGATAATCATTCACAAACGCGGCTCATATGCTACAAGTGAAGTGCTATGGGTTAAGTAACAATACGATCCAACTTATTGAGTTAAAGGTGGATTTAGATTCCAAATTTCGCGCTGAATCAATTGGTGAGGTTAGTTTCACCGTTTTCCTGCCCTGTAATCGAAAAAAAACTTCAAACAACATTGATTATCTCAATCGAGACTACACTTGACCTTTCTCATTGAAATGGTATTGAGATGGTATTAAAGGTAAAATGATGGTCAAAATTTGCCATTTAATGGCATTAATGTATCGGCCGAAGGGCAAGATTGACTGGGTAAAGAATGTTTTCGGATGATGAGGATAAGGAGGAGGGCAATGTTATTCGGCTCTAGAACAGATAAACTGGGATGAAGCTGGGAATGTTACAGTCGATTAAGGAAGATTTGAAGGATCTCAAGATGTCAGTTGGGTTTATGAGTGCTCAGGTTGACAATTTGGTATCTGATGTAGGTATCTGAATGGGGAATTGGCGTCATTTTTTTAATTTTATTTATTTATTACCTTTTTTTTCCAAAAGTACAAGCTAAGTGTTCAACGAAAATGATGGTCCGCTGCCTGAAAAGTCTTCCCAAACATTTAGAAAACTTAGAAAAGCTGACCGCGTTTGAAAAAGACCGCGGGAATGAGAAGCTCGTGAACGTCACGCGGTTACGCCCAGTTGACTAGTGCTCAGACGCCAAGGGCTTCTGAGGCTGGTTTCGTCCTGTGACGTCATGGGGGCTCATCGATTTTCGCGGCTTCATTCAATCTGCTCTCGGCGTTTTTTAAGTTTTCTCCTCAAATATTTTTTTTCGAATGATGATATTCGGAATCGACAATTGACGCAAATTCCATATTAAAAGTGTCTGTCGGACAATTATCTGGAAAATGATGAGCTGAAATCAACCGTTATTGAGTTTCAAATAAAAGTGGACTTCATGGTGCAGACTCCTGTCAACCTTGAACTGCATGGTGTCCCAGAATCATGAGGCGAGAGCTATATCCGGTAGGTATCGCGCGAGATGAGTCTAAGGTATTGGAGGTTTAGAACTGGTAAAATCCATGGAAGACTTTAATCGTTCTGGATTCACCGGCATCGCGCAATGATATAATCAAAGCAGCAAAGACATCACGGGGATCACAGCAAAGCAAATTCTAGATCAATGCAGTTTATTAATACGAGTGGCTGGCGGAAAATAAGTTGATTCTAAGTGTTAATAAAACAATGTTTTATTAACACTTAGATTCAACTTGATGTCATCATTTTTGCCTTTTGCCAGGTCAGCAAGGTCCTTGCTCCCGGAAAATGTTCATCTTAAATTTCATGAGCTGCACTGTCTCATCTCCTCCGGGTGCAAATGCCCTTTTGACAGAAATGATTCGATTATATACCTAGGTATAATTATAGATAGGTATTTGGCTAAAATGGTGAAATGGTGAAATGGCTACATTTTTGAAATGGTGAAACGTGGGTTGGGTGTCATGTACCACCGATTAGGATACGAATGATGCGTTTATCAATCAGTAATAAACCTTGCTAGTAGCCTGATAACCTTTCGCATTCCTACTTTACTTAGTTATACCATTGATGTCTTTGTAGGTTAGCGTTACCTACCGTTTTCGTCTGACCTTCGTTGAGGTTGTGAAAAGGATATTCTGCTATCATCAATACAATAGCTAACTAATCACAATTTACTCAACGGAGGTTATGGAAAAACGAAAAGGTCAAACAAAACCCAACTCGAGGTCAATGACGGAAACCCAGTGCCCTATGGAGGAGAAAGTCCCATAGAAATCGGCTTAGAAACGATGAGCCATCCTCCTTTGTAAACAGCTCACACAGACGTTTCGAGAGCCCGTTCGCCTCTTCTTCAGGTTAACGTACACTATGGCTCATTAGGAGAAGCGCCTTCAGAAACGGCGCTTCAGTTGACGGCTCGGGTACTGGAAAAAAGGACATTAGGGAGAGTGGGTCAGAGAGCCGTGTTAACGCAAAAAAAAAAAAAAAATCGAGATGAAAATGGGGATTACTCACAATTTCTCTTCTTCTTTTTCATTTCTTTTTTTTCATTTCATAAATGCCATTTATTTACAAGAACATTTACCTAATGTTTCATCAATGTTTGTTTCATAAGAAGATATTTGATTTTGATTTTTTTTTTTAATCAAGTGCAGAAACAAAGGTGATCTTGGACGGGTGCTTGGATAGTCCCTTCCTTAACTGAATCTTACCCTTCCTATTTTGAAAGTTGAAGACACACAAGTAGGTAGCTGCTTAACTGTACTTACAATTCCATCTCCAACTAAGTATCTAACCACAACTGCGTTCAAATCAAAGTAACAGATGCAGTGCATAGTAATAACATATTACAAGATTCTTCTCCATCGCACTCATATCCAAACGAAAAACTGCAACTGTAAACTTCTGTGAATCAACCTTGTAATGACCTAATGGTAGGTACGAAAAACCGCTAAAATCAGTAAAAACAACCCGTGGAAGCGGAGGTTCTTTTTGGTGGGTTACCCACAAACTTTTCTAATCGATTTTTTAGTACCATATTTCTCATAATATCCACGCACCAACTATTTGGGATTTGGAATTGATAAACGCCTTTACTTGTTGATGAGAGTTAATTATACCTGTGGTTCATTTGATTAAGCGATTTATTAACTGACCCTCAGTTCCCATAAGTTTTAGTCTCTTGTAAAAAACTCTTTCTACAAGCCAAACGTCTAAAGGTACGAGTTTTAGACCAATTTTGATGGGATTCTACAGGGGCTACTCCTACAGAATATCTCATATACATATCAAAATCCCACGGCTATCGGAACTTTTGGTAGTGATTACGTAAGCATCATATCCTTTACCGCTCTGAAGTTCAGATCTCTACTAGCGGTGATTGATGAAACCTGTGAGGTCATCACCATGAGGCCACTACGTCTCGTATCTAAGAATTCCAACAAATACTCTTCTCTTCGCCCGGAGTGTGAATCCCGTGATCTGAAGTGCGTTGGAATTGTATTCGCGTTCCCGGCTAAAACTGAGTTTCCAAGGAGTTTATGATCCAATCGTGGGCGGACGCAAGAGACTAAACTTTGAGGGCCCGAACAATAGGATTTCCAAGAGGTCAAGACCTCAAGCGACAAAGGTCTCCCCGACGGCCTTTTGCGGAAACAGGATAAATCGATTTAACGTTTTAGCACAGAAAATATGTCTTCACGAATGACATAAATAATAGCTTATGGCTTCGCTCTATGAACCAACACACAAGGTTAGTGATGTTGTCTCTGAAATGTGAGAGTGAATGTCATGAACCTCATAATCTTAAGGTCACTCACTCCATCATCAGCTTTTACTGATTTCCCCTAAAACAACAAGTTGTTGGTAGGATTTGAGTAAAACCAATACATTTCGTCGCTTAAGCTGTGTGGTGATATTTCCATTTGGTTAAGAAGAACGAACGGTACCGGACGTAACGAAACGCGTTTTTCAGGTATCCATATCTTTGCTCCTATTCCCGATCAACTTGAAATTTGGCGTGCGTGGATAACAGAAAGCCCCGAAAGTTTCAAGTCGCTAGGTCCAAAGTGAGCCGAGTTATATAACTTCAAACACCCGGTTTTTCGCCCTTACCTTCTTCTTTTCCTTCCTGTTCAGACAGGCATGTTCATTTTGATCAGAGATAGGAAAACCTAATTTGGCAAGCCCCTAGTATATTCGTTACATCCCCTTACTTTTCAGGGTTGTTAATTCAGGGTACGGTAGGCATTACTGACGATTGCAGCGAAATTAGCGGATTTCAAAATCAGTTCAACGTTTGTGATCAGTATCAAAATTCCAGCAGAGGAAACCATGATCATTAGCACTTCCCAAGTAGTAGTAGTGTCCCCTCTTCACCCTGATCATTTGAATTTTGGCTCTCTCCTACCATGCGATATACATCATAATGTGAGAAAAAATCGCTTAGAAGACTGATTCCGTCACGTCTCCTCAGTAAACGTTCTCGTTTTGGCCGTTCAGAAGTTGAATGACTGGAGGTGTTACAACAGTGGAAAATTATATAAGGATGGTAAGAGCAATGTAGATAGGCTTTGGGATAACTTGAGGCAGGCCATGGCTCGACAATGGGCCGAACGTCCACACGCCGTATCTCATGGGCGGTTGAGGTTTAAGAAAACCTTTCATGGAATTGGTTTATTGTTGTCTGACGGTTTCAGGGCAACGAGAATGGATTGGATTATGGAACCTACTCCTTTTGGTTTATTATCTTCGATAATGAACCATTGGAATCGCCCAAAGAAAAAAAAATTTTAACCCCCCCTCAAAATTTGTTGGTTTACGTTTCAAGACACGTAGATTCAGAAAATCGAATAAAAAAAAATCCGTCCGTCCGCCGTACGCCGTCCGCCGTCCCCCGTCCGCCGTCCCCCGTCCGCCGTCCGCCGTCCGTGGCACTTTGCCCAGTTAGCGTTGAGCTAAAATTACGAAATTTGGTTTCTGGGTTTGGACCAGCCCCACAATGATCCTCGAAACTTTTCATAACCCTAGGTCAAGGGGAAGGGGTTCAAAACGAAATTTAAAATTTCGACAATGTCATATCTCCAAATATTTAACTGAACCGTGTAATTTTTAGTTCACTTTTGAATGACCTGAAAAATTACGAATCTTTTAAGACCAATTGGATTTTTTTGCGACCAGCCGTTCGTTCACAGTGACCGCGCAAAGGTTTAGGAAAAACACTAAACTTTCGCGTCGAAAACGGCCGTTATGTGACCCAACCCCCAGACGCCCAGAATAAAACTACCTTTTTTCATCTTCCCGGTAAACTACAGTCTAGAAATTTTAACCGTGAGTCGGGGATAGACCACATTGCAATATTCACTCGGTTTCTCATTTGTAAAATTGTTTAAATAATACCTTTTTGTAATAATACAAATTAAATTTTGATGATGAGCTATTGACTTGAAATTTTAAAAATAGGTCAGAACTGGATCACAATGCAATATTCACTCGGTTTCTTGTCTGTAAAATTGTTCAAATAATACCTATTTGTTTAAACAAATTAAATTTTGATGATGAGCTAGATACTTGAAATTTTAAATATAGGTCAGAAATGGATGACATTTCAATATTCACTCGGTTTGTATGACATGGTATGAGTATGGTATGGTATATTATTGTATGTATGATTTGGTATAATACAGTATGGTATGATAGGAAAGAAATTCGTATGGTATGGTATGTGTACGGTGAGAATATAGTATGGTGCCGATTTGCAATACAGTCTGGTATAGACGGAAGGGTGATCTGCACAAGGAAGATGATAAACCGTTGTGTCAAGAATTTGCAGAGTTTTTCTCTTTTTCTTTTAGATTCCGACTGTGCTGAAGCAGTAGACAATATAGACGCGGATGAGCAAGCCTAGCTACGTCTAGACGATGCATAGACAAGGATGAGCTGACTGATTTGGTGCATTCTTTTAATTCTCTAATCGTGAATTACTCAAAACACTTCTGAAGGAATTTTCCGTCGTGAATCGAAAGGAGGGACCAGGTTTCAAAAATCTCAAAAAAAATGTCCAGCATTGCAGAAGGAATATCAGCTACTCAACTCAAGTTTTCTCTGTAATCCGGAATTTACGTGTATTCGTTGGGCAAAAAATGTCGGACGCCACTAAATACCAAACCCGAAACGGTGGAGCAAAACGAGGCAGAAACCCGCTTTTATGGGTTTTTTCTTCTGAAAACCTGTGAAAAATGAGATAGATGTTGCAACAGTATGACAAGATGCCACGCTTCGGGCGTTTCCATCTAAGAAATGAAAAGTTCTACTCATTGCAACGTAACCTAATTGTACACGAATTTTCCAAGTCAAAAATGTCCTCAAATTACCCACTTGGATTCATTAGAATTTATCACGATGTATGATGTATTTTGGCTGAGTTGCCGTGGAACCCATCCCGCACAAACGTTTCACCAACGTTTCGGTTTATTATCTTCGATAATGAACCATTGGAATCGCCCAAAGAAAAAAATTTTTTAACCCCCCCTCAAAATTTGTTGGTTTACGTTTCAAGATACGTAGATTCAGAAAATCGAATAAAAAAAAATCCGTCCGTCCGCCGTACGCCGTCCGCGCCACTTTGCCCAGTTAGCGTTGAGTTAAAATTACGACATTTTTTTTATGGGTTTCGACCAACCCCACAATGGTCCTCGAAACTTTTCATAACCCTAGGTCAAAGGGAAGGGGTTCAAAACGAATTTTTTTCACTTCTAATCAGTTTTTAGGATCCGAAAAATCAATGTGCGAGCAAGGTCGAACTTCGGCTCACGTTTTAGAATAATTTCATCGACGTAACTCGCAGATCGTCATTAACACGTTGGTTGCAAGCCAAAGTTTGTTGTTGTTGACGTAGGGTGCAAAATTGTATAACAAATGGTATTTGATCGAATTCAAACAGAAATTACTTATCTAATAAGTAATTTTAAAGGATTTTGGATAAGTGAACAGATTGAATGAAACCGGGAAACAAGAAAAAGAGTGGTGGAGGTTCTGTTTTGGAAGCATCCAACTAGGGATGCAACATCGGAACCAAATAATCGATTATAACCTCAAATGATTAATTGTAAGCTAATAATCGATGTGACCGATAAATCGTTATTGAATAATCGATTAATCAAATAATTTGATTAATCGAAAGCAAATATTTGATGTTTTACCGCGGGTGAAGAACAGAACTAATTGTGAACTATATAACTTTATTTGAACAAATTGAACATGGATGTATTCAGATACAAATTAATAATGTAACACGAGAGAGATCTGAACAACGAGGTTAGTGAGCACTGATTACAACTGATTAGCTTTGGGGTACATCCTATACGCCATCACGCAGGATGGATTTTTCAGATGTATGGATCGGGGAACTATATGGAACTGGCCTCCAGGTGAGTTTGGGCGTGAACTAAGAGCGTTATAAACTGGTCGCTGATCCTATGAGCTGATGCGTGGATGAATTGATTTAATATGGAGCAAGAGTGTCGCTCCATCGGGGAACTAATGAACTAACTGAGGCGGAGCCGAACATTTGATTTTAAGTACTTATTTTACATACAACTTTCCGATGGTTTTCTTCGTCTATAGGTGAAGACCTATTGTTAAATTACAAAGCTAATGAAGATAAAGGAATGCCAAAACGAATAAAATTGCATAAAATAGTTTTTTTATTAGAAATTGAGGGTACTTACTATAAATTGAACCGATAAAAAGTTTACATTAAAAACTAGTGTTTTGGGACATCTTGTAAAAATAAAAGTTTAGAGAGGGTATCACCGTTCAAGCGGTTCAGCTCTTGGGTCAGCATAAATAATAATTTTTTAACCCCCCCTCTACAAATCACCCTTCTGTCTAGATCACTAAAAGATTATTATTATAAATTATCATTAATTGTTAATTATTATTATCAAACAGTGTAAAAAATTATTATTAGTTAAGTACCTATTAATAACTTTTATGAATTATTATTATTATTACGAATTATATTATCTGAAAATAATAACTTGATATCTGAAAACCATGTGCTGTTCGAATCAGCTGGGCCAGTATGAACATAGACCTGACACGCTCACAATTCGCCTTACAATGTGCACATGTTAACGAATATTGATCTGCTCCAACTTATTTGATTAATCGATTATTCAATACCGATTAATTGGTCACATCGATTATTACCTTACGTATTAATCATTTGACGTCATAATCGATTATTTGGTTTCGATGTTGCATCCCAAATATCCGCTCCTCCACCAAAATTTGAGTGAATGGTGAAGTGTTGACGCAAGCGTGAATTATGACATCAATTTTGTTCTTTAACTCATGGATTTCTGACGAATGAGAAGACAAGTAAAGTAAGTAAGTAAGTAAAGTAAGCAACCATTTCAGGTTGAATTTCCGTCCGGCTGCCGTTTTTAGGCGTCGCGGACGTCATCGGCTGCCCACCTAGGTGGATCAGAATTGTTCCCATGATTTCGCTTAAAGCTACTCATTGCCTCGCCCCCTTGAGTTGAGAGGGGATCGCCGTACAGAAGCGTGAAAAATTACTTGGGCGGGAGACCCACTTACCGGCGGTCAACCATCCAAGTAACATCCCACATATATATATATATGTGGGATGTTACTATGAGATGATATGTGGGATATATATATAATCAGAGCACGCAGGTAGCCCCACCATCATGTTATTTTTCTACTCCATAAATGTGAAGGTACATTTATTTTTCAAAAATTTTACTTTCTCTCCCCGATCTTTGTTTCTGTCTTATCTACTCATGTCATATGGTGGTAAAATATTGTCTTTCCATTTTCATAATAAACTTTCATGATGGAATCGATTAATGACGAATTAAAAAACACACAGAGTCAACGTAATAACTGTGTGAGAATTGTTCATGTAAATGCCGAAAATCTTGTGATAAGAAGCCATAGAGATGAATTTAATGAGATGTTTAAAGGAGACGTGGCTGACATCATTGCAGTCTCGGAAACGTTTATGAAACCTCAGGTAAAATCGGAAGCATTAAGTCTGCCGAATTTCAAATTGATAGGAAATGACAGATTGGGGAAAGAGGGAGGAGGAGTTGCATTATTTATTAGAGAGCATTTCAAACATAAAATAGTACATAAATCCCCAGGAGTATACACACATGAACCTGAATTTTTATTTGTCGAAGTCGAAACTAGGAATAGAAAAATGGTAGCTGGAGTAGTTTACAGGCCACCTAAAGCTAAAGGACTATCTAAACTTTATGATGCCATAGCAAGTGTTTTAGCCAAATCCAATGATGTAGGTATACATCTTTGGTGATTTTAACATCTATGTGATAGAAATAAGATTATTGAAGGGGGTGAAGGGTTTTACGTAAAGAACTTGATTGAACAATTAGCTATTTTCAGGTTGGTACAATTACCACTTGCCCCTACTCACCATACTCAAACTTCGAGTTCGCTGATCGATCTCATATTAGTAAGCAATATAGAGAGGGTAATTAAATTCGGACAAATGCCTGCACCAGGGTTATCTAGACATGATTTGATTTATTGTTATTTAAATTTGAGGAGAAGTAAAGAACTACCGGAACTAATTATGTATAGAGATAAAAAAGCATTACAAAACGGTCAACTTATTGAGCGAGCGAAAACTGTTACGTGGGATAATGTTTTAAATGCATCTGATATCAATGATAAAGTTAATATTTTCAACGAGCTTATTGCGGAAATCTACAACGAAGCTTGCCCCGTCAAAACGATGGAATGCAGACGTGCACCAGCCCCGTGGACAGATGAAAATATAAAAAATGCGATGAAAGAAAGAAATAGGAAGTATAAAATTTACATTAAAAACAAAAATGAGGAAAATTTCTGTGAGTATAAAAAATTAAGGAACAAAGTTAAACAGTTATTACGAAATGCTAGAAATAAACATTTTAGAAATCTTTTTACACAATCGAAAAGCCCTAAAGAATATTGGAAAATCATGAAATCGCAAGGAATAGGTAAAGTCAAAAGGAAAATAGATTATAATATAATTATAACATAGATTATATTATAACAGTGCCACTGGATGAGTTGAATATATTTTTTTGTAGGGATGAAACGATTCCCAATGATAATCATGAGACCATTCACATGTATAAAACACGAAGAAAAAGCTACGAGCCATTTAAATTTAGAACGATAACAGAAGAAGATGTAGAAAAAGTGCTTAATCAAATCACTTCGTTAACAGTAGGTAGTGACGGAATCCCTATAGATGTGGTAAAAACCCTGAAAAGGGAAATAATGGAAGTACTTGTTAATATTTTCAATGAATCCATTACTAGTTGTGTGTATCCTGATGTGTGGAAAAACTCTATTGTCCAACCTCTTCCTAAAGTTGACAAACCAGAGCAGTGTAAAGATTACAGAGCAATTAATAAGTTATGTGCTGTTGGTAAAACTTTTGATAGAATAATTTATGACCAGCTAATATACCATATAGAAAACCAAGGTATAATCAATGAGAAGCAGTCAGCTTATAGGAAAGGCTTTAGCACGGAAACGGCGTTAGTAAGTGTATGTGATGAGTTTAGGAGGTATATGGACGAAGGAAAAATAACCATATTAGTGCAAATAGACATGTCCAGAGCGTATGACAATGTTAAGCATGACGTGTTATTAGCGATGTTAGAACGTTTTAATTTTAGTACAGAAGCTGTTAAATGGTTTAAGTCTTTTTTAACGAGTAGAAAGCAGTGTGTAGAAATCGGAGGAGTGCGATCAAAAAAACTTGAATTAGTCAAAGGAACTCCACAAGGGTCTGTATTATCTTCAACTATTTTTTCTATGTATCTTAGTACTCTTCCGGAAAATTTACTATTTTGTGAACACCATTTTTATGCTGATGACCTGCAAATTTATTTAGAGTCAACTGTTGAAAATTTAAATGAAAATTTAAAAGTTTTTGGCAGCCTTTACCAACTAAAGAATATAGCTAGCGGTTTCCCTCAACACGTGAAAGCGCAACTTGTGCAATCACTAATTTTCCCCGTTTTTGACTACGCGAAGTTAGCTTACTGTGACCTATCTAAAGAGAAAAAAGTAATATTGCAACGAGTACAAAATGCTGCTCTGAGGTTTATTTTCAATTTAAAATACGACGATCACGTAACCCCATATTACAAAAAGCTTAAATGGTTAAAAATAGAAGAACGACTGCAACTCTCCATAGCTACCTACTCTAATGTTCAAACTTGTAAAATTTGGTAAGCCGCCGTATCTCGCCGAACAACTTGTTCGACGGGATGCGGTGCATACGAAAAATACCCGTAATGCTGACAAATTAATTGAAATACCTAAATGCAATACATCTTTCTACGCCGGGGCATTTATAGTTCAAGGAATAAAATGTTTTAATGAGCATCAACATCACTTCAACACAAACCATTCACTGAAAACGTTTAAAACTGCTATTACCGACATGCTACTGCGAAAATACAGCTAAAAATAAAATAAAAAACCTAGGATACTTTTGGAACCAGATTAAAATAGAACTAGTGTAATTATAATTTTAGAAAAGAAGAATCATTATGTAATTTATTTTAAGTAAGTACCTGACTTGTAAGAAAAATTACCACTTAGTTTCTGTGCAGTGTGGAAGAGAGGGCTATATAGCCCTAACATTTGTACAGATTGTGAATAAACGAGTCAATCAATCAATCATCCATGAAGCTAGTAACAATAACAACGACGGTTTGTCTTAATTTGTATCAATCGATTAATCGGTTTTCGAATACATCTGGATATTGAAAGCATTTTTTAAGCACATTAGAATGCATCAAATCCTGATGTATTCGAAAACCGATTAATCAGTATTAATATCGATTAATCAGTAATAATAATCTATTAACAAAAATAATCGGCAGCTAAACATCGATTAATCGGGGTCAAATAATCGATTATCCGATTATTTATTTTCATCCCTACATCCAACATTGAAAATATTGTCACTAATTTTCGTTGACTGCCGAACCAAAGGGTTACCTACCTCCAGGCCATGAGTACCTACCACTTTGAGTCTCAAAACCTCCCATCACCCTCTGGTGTTTCTCGGGACTCAATCGGTATATTTCGAAACTAGTGATGAGATCAACCCTTGGAAGAGGGTGTTAGCAGCCAGAGTCACTGCCCCAGGGTGAGAAGAACAAATACTAATCTACACAACTCCATGTACCGAAAATCGTCATGGTAGGCAGTGCCTCTGCCCTCTTCTTAGGGTTCACCTCATTAAAAGTTTCAAAATACACCGATTGAGTCCTGAAAAACACCAAAAGGTGTTGGGAGGTTTGGACGCCAAAAGTGGTCCTCTCGGCCTGTAGGTAACCCTTTGGTTTGGAGAACCAAAACGGTACTTACGGCAGACAACCTGTTTACAATTACTTGTTCTGGCAACAACTTCGCTCCCTTCGAGAGAGGATTTCATCCACCTTCGAATCATTTCAATACTTACTGCTTTTTCACCGTACAATGTAGAGATCTACCGGTGGATTTCACATACACTGATCCATTGCGCTACCACCAAGCAAATGTCACCTTTAATGCCTTGTTTGGACGAAACTTCGAATGGAACCCCTATTTTTATTAGTAACTTGTCAACCTTGAATTTCCCTAATCAACCTAATCAACCTGGAACAAAATCCAAGTATACAAAAGTCTGTACAACAGGTTTTCCCCAAATTCCAAAATAAGACTGTTATTTGTTAAGACTGCTGTTTTATGACCGCCCATATTGTAGCACACGCCAGTCTGTGAGAGGGCTGATCTGTTAGCTGTTAGCTGATCAGAACAGGAGCAGTAAACCGACTTTTATCCAAGTATTTCAGCAAGACCTTGCGGTAAATCGGAAGCTGAATACGAAATCGCGATCAATGGATCACAGAAAAATTGCCAGCCCCGATTACCAAGCAGAATTAATTACATATTCTTAGTTTCATCCGAAAATATTTATATAATATATTAACATTGCTCTATTTATTATATAGAGCAATTTTTAATTATTTGTGCGTGGTTTCTGCTTTCGAAATCAACGTTTATTATAATAATATACCTGTCTAGTTATTATATTCTCGATGAACTGAACCAAATCAGAAAAGTGAGAAAGTCTGTATTAAATTGTTGTCAGTTAAATTTCTGAAAGTATTCAGTGTTGTCGAGCCACTCTCATGCTTAGTGATATTAACCTCTAGTTACAAGTTTAACCGCTAATTTCCTATCAGATCGGATGACCCTTCATAAATTTTAAAGTTGCAGACAGAAAGGGAGAGAAGAATGGCTGGTGTAAAACCAAGTATTGTATTACTCGGGCAGTTAAATTTCTCACTGAGTTCCGTGGAGGATTTTGGTTCGAACGCATCAAGTTCCTCAGTTTTATTGACTCTGGAGGTGGTCCAGGGCTCTTTGGCCCGTTAATGCCTGCGGAAGAATGGGAAAATAATAAAAACTTGGGAGTGAAAGTGACCGTATATTTATTTTCATGGTACACCAAAGCCTAACAGCAAAACCTCTGACAGTTCAATTTCACAGCCTGAATCAATTTTGTGAGGTGAGGAGTGGTTTTTCTCTTGGTTGATTTCGAAGTTTCATTATTGAGAATATGATCGCGAAAAACGATTAGAAAATTGACATGCACTAAGTATTTAATTGCACTATATTGTCAAATTCTCCACCATTTCAAATTCCACTATTAACTTGAGATTTCTGATTAGATAATCCATTAAAAACCACTCATTCAAGAATTCATGAGACCGCCGTGGTGGGGAGGGTCCGGACCATACTGAGATGTGAGCAGTTAAGACCTACCTAAAGTCTCAATTTTTTTTATTGTAATATTGCAACTTTTTTTTCTTACTCGTATTTTGGCTTTTTGTAGAAAACCAACCTTTTCAAGTTATGAGGCAAAACTGAAACAAGTTCGAAAATGCAGAGGTTTGGCGATTTAGAGATTTAGATAATTAGCTCCCAAAACTTTTCCCTTGGGTTTTCGTAGCCGCAAACTTGGTGTAGTACCACTCACATTGTTCTTAGCCGATCAGGAGGCACCTTTCACTTTGAACATACGAGTAATATGTTATATTATAACATATATGGGTCATAACCCATATACGGGTAATTCTCAGCAAACCGTAAATATAGGCGTCCAGTGCAATTTGATCTGTTCAAGTACCTCTTATTTTCAAAAGAAATTTTTTCCTAATAGGTATTTTTTGCTCTACATGGTCCATATATTTAGAAAATTTTAAGTTTTTATTTCCACTCGAAATTTTGAATGAATACCGAAAATGTCATTGGATCCCCATGTCCCCAGCATAACCTTGCCCCTCTATAATGTTTCCACCTATTTCAGTTAAACATTTACCGGATTTTTCCACCCACCAAATTTTCAGATGGATTCAGTAATTTCAAAAACTAGAATATTGAAATTTTCAAATGCCGGCTTGATATAGAAATGAACAGCAATATGTATGTCCCACCACAATAATTGTGATGGGACATACATATTGCTGTTATTGGCTTAATTATTGTGCTCATCGAATCACGACTTGAGGTTTTTCGATATTTGGCGCCCTAAGCCTCGTTTCTGAAAAAAAAGGGAGAAGGCATATCGTCACGAGACTCCTGCGTGACGATCCATCCCCATTTTCCCCACATTTCAGTCAAGCTCGTGTTAAGTGGTAAGTTTTCGGAGGAACGTGGCCGTAGTTTTCGTTGCTGTCTTCGGTCCGCATCGATTTCTGTTGCGTAAGTCCAATTATAATGAAGTAATGCTTCAATTCAGGCTTGTTCATCAGGCAAAAAGCTCCCGCCTACAGCATTGAAAGAAGCGTAAAGCTCCCTGCTGGTGTAACAGAGGAAACATATTAGGTGAAACCGAGGGTGACTAAGGGTGAGAGGGGGTTGTGGGAAGGAGACAGGGACAGGAAAACATTGACGGTGGAGGTTAGGCGTAGGAGGGTCAGGTTTCTATATGCACACTCAACAGCGAGGTGCGAAGCACCGAGCATCCTATATATGTGGCTGGCGGGCGAAATGGATATCATTCCTTTTTGCGGCTGAGGTTTTTTGGCGGGCCAGTTTTTACAACGGAGTTGTTTTTGGGGGGATAATATAAACTTCTCGCAGCTTCGGTGCCACTTTTCAGTCTTTCAATCCTTAGCATATCCTGGATTCTTTTCTCTTCTTTCATTTGTGCTACATTATTTTTTTATGGTGCCATGGTAGCTTAGCTTAGACGAGCCATCAGGATCTGTAACAGTCCCAGCTGTTGACGTCACACATGACAAAACTTCAGGAAGATTTTGAGGAGGAGTTCCCCTTGATAAATTAGGTGGACGTTTTGTCTAGAGGTCATTGGGTCACGTAGGTTGTCATCGGTTCACAATGTTATTGGTGAACCAATGACAGAACAAGCTTTTTTTTCATAATAGGTACTTTAAAAAAGAAATTAAAGTTTCACAGAACTAACTAGGTATAACATTCCAACTACAAACATATTATGTTTGTAATACTCAAGAGTCCTCCTCAAAATCTTCCTGAAGTTTTGCCATGTGTGACGTCAACAGCTGGAACTGTTACAGATGGCTCGTCTAAGCTGCGCTACCATGGCACCAAAGAAAAGACTGCAGCAGAACTGAAAGAAGCGAAAAGACTCCCGGATTGAATTGGCTAAGAATTGAAAGACTGAAAAGTGACACCGAAACTGCGAGACTGCTGAAAGTGAAGTTACCTACTTGAAAAGCAAAGAAAGAGTTCCCCTTAACACCGAATCACCAGGGAAAATAGTCAGCTCAGTATTTGCCGAAAATAATGTACAGACGATCAGGAAGAAACGTCTGTTAGGAGTTATGCTGTGATTTATGTGAAAGAGTGAACTCGAATCAATAATTTGTTAATGGATAACTGTCATTGTGTCTCGGTTTAGGTCATTGGTTCACCCATCCATGTCATTGGTTCACATTATACTTTTTTAAATTATTTTTAATTTTAAAAATAAGCATGGTGATGTGCTGCTGGTAATTTTTTAATTGAGTATTCATTGACCAAAGTACCACAAAAAACATGGACCGAAAAAATGACTTCAGAAATGTTTTCAAAAAAGCCCATCAGATTTACGTTCTGCTGAGCGTAAGAGACGCTACCAGACTACTATCCTCAACATATCGCGTCGTCGAAAAGTGACTGATGGTCTCGACATCTGACGGTCTTGGTCAACTTCATTAAGTTCCAACGTCGTAAACCTCCCGACTATGAATACCCTTCCTAGTAGTAAAGAGTTTCTGGATGCTGCATGATAGGAAAAGCGTGTGCGAACTACTAGACGTGTCGACCTCAGCGAAACGTCTTCAGACCGGTCAAGTTCCTTCTGGATAAGGCGAAAGACTCGACCCGAAAAAGGCAGACGAGTCTTCTGGACACCTTCTCCGGAACTTTATCGTGGAAGACGCCCAAGGAAACTGAGTTCACCGTTTGAAGTGGGGAGAACATGGGTTGTGCCCGCCTCTTCGCCGATGTTTCTTCATTAAAACGAATCCATCGCTACAGCATTCTTCCTATTCAACTTTGTCCTTTTTCGATTTCTTATTCCACTTCGGCCTTTCAAAAGAAAAAATCTTTCAAACGTGAAACTGCGGTCGAATCGGGGTTGCAGGACAGTGGACAGATTTCCTGTTCCATGATTGAGGTCACCGACCCACAACTGATCCTGGTTTTATGTAAAAACTCACCCTGTTATGTTATGGGAGACAGAAAAAATCCCCTGGATATTCTAATGAATGACCCCCCTAATCATTCCGTCATTTTTCCTGCATCAGTGAAATTCAAATTGTAATTCAATCGTCACATTCAATTCTCACTGATCAGAATCAGGAGACGTTGAAATACGCTCAGTATTACGCTGGAATTGTCTACACAGATCTAGAACTTACCGTATCGATCTGTTCTTGTTTACCAATTTTGTCGTTACTTTTGAGAACTTCAAGAAGTACTTTATCTTCCTGTTAGGGTCAATCTCTTTTAGGAGGTATCGCATTTTTCATTTTAAACATTAATAATTCAAATTATAATATAATTTGAATTAGTTCGCAATTTTGAACGTTTCATTAGTGTATTTTTGTAGGTCGTCGGATACTCTACCCATTAGATTTGGAAGTTTTAAATTAATTGTGCTAAGGAAGACCCTGGTTATGGAGGAGGTTGAAAAATGCATTTCAAAGTATTCACTCCATCATTGATCGTTCGATATATTGTTCGGTAATCCTTAACCTTTTACGATCAAATCAATATTCAGATTGACTCTAAAGCCGAGATGACAACCTTATAGAGTGTGGATCCCATGTTTTAAAGGTCGACGAGCCTGTCGTAGCAGAAGAGTTCCCAGTTTCCCTACTCGTCCCCCATTAAATAAGGCGGGATCTCAAAAAATGATTACCCACGGGGTTTCGTCAGGCCAGACCGTTAGGGCCTTTTTGTGTTGGGACGTGACGGCCGTTGTTCGTTGTTTTCATTTCCAATTGGAAATCCGAATTCGGAACGTTTTCATGAAGTGGGTACTTAAAGGATACCAACCACAATGAAGGAATACCGCGTTTTACCTACTTAGAGCAAATAACAAACGGGGTTTGAGATGTCAAGATTTCGGATGTAAATGAGTTTTTTTTTAATCTGAAATTTAATATGAATCCTCACTTAGTGGATTCAAAACGAGTATTGTGGTGTAGAGAAAGAATGACGTAAGTACTAAATGGATACCAATCACGATGGAGAAAACTACTAACGAAGAGGGTTTTAGAGGTGAAGATTTCGGATGTCAATGTTTTTGTGTAAAACAAAATCTGAAATTGAATACGAATCGTTACTTTGTGGATTCAAAACGAGTATTGTGGTGTTGAGAAAGATGGAAGTACATAATGGATACCAATCACGATGAAGGAATAGGTATCGTGTACCTCCATAGAGCAACTAACGAAGAGGGTTTGATAGGTCAAGATTTCGGATGTAAATGTTTTTGTGTAAAATTGAATATGAATTCTGTCTTCGTGGATTCAAAACGAGTATAATACTCGTACTAACTATAATAAATAATTTTGGTGTTGAGAAAGAAGGACGTACTTTGTGGTTATCTGTTATATTTGTGCATACAGTAGTTTTCTCATTTCCGATGTTGTTAGTTGAGTTCGAATGACTTGAGAATAGCATGTTTTTACGAAAATTTGGATTTCTATTATTTAAAAAAAATTAATAGTTATAAGATATAGTCCTGATTCATAAATGAAGTCCTGAAAATGTAAAAGGGGGGGGGCAACAATGGCTGAATCATCAGTATTTCAATGAACAATGACGAAAGGAGAATCCTGAAATGCGTTGATCACGCGACAACGTGATGGAGCAAAGCCACGAACAGAAAGTGATAACGGACATGGAAGAACTCAACGAGAATGCCAACGTTGGTATTTCGTGCACCTCGCACAACGGCTACCTTTTCATTTCATAGCCGAAGTTTCACAAAAACTCAAACTCGAAGCGTAGGCACGATTTAAAACAATAACCTGATGAACAATGGAATTAAGATATCAACGTGAGTAACAATGGCTATCGTCAAGAGTGAGGAGTGTGTTAATTTCATTTGGGGGAGAGTTGTTTCGAATGACGTACGTTTTTGTAGTTTTGTACAAGTATGTAATGCTATCTGAAAGGGTTAATGGACTCGCCAGTCACATTACACCATCCTATGGTATGAAGGCCTCCAGGTTGCTCGGGGAATTGGTCCTGTACCTTGTTGCATCGCTTGTATGCATAGAACAGCACCGGTTCATATACTTGTGTAAACCTACCATGTCATGACAACGAGGACAGGAACTAGAAACTCTAAATTCAAGTGACTCACTTGCACTTTGTAAACCAGTGGTTTTCCCATTGATTTTAATCGATTATTGTTTTGGTTTATTATCTTCGATAATGAACCATTGGAATCGCCCAAAGAAAAAAAATTTTAACCCCCCCTCAAAATTTGTTGGTTTACGTTTCAAGATACGTAGATTCAGAAAATCGAATAAAAAAACTCTGCAAATTCTTGACACAACGGTTCATTATCTTCTTTGTACAGATCACCCTTCTGTCTAGATCACTAGGTCTAAATGTCTAGATCGTAAAGGTTAGATTAATTATTATTATTAATTATCACTAATTATTAACAATTTTATCAAGTACCTAGTGAAAATTATTATAATTTATTGTTAGGTATTAATAATTTGTATTTATTATTAATAATAATTATTATTAATTATGATTAATTAATACGATATAATTCTGGGGTTTTTAATACTACGTCGGTAATAATTTTTCTATAAAAGAAGTACCTACCAACAAACATTCGAAATTACCTTCATTTCCGTAGCACGAAACGCACCTCAGAACAACAAACTCGACATCACTTAACCCATATGATGTTCCAAAGAGCTTGTTAGTATGAAAATGGACCTGTATTTCAACAGTTTGGTTCACGATCCTGTAGTGAGGCACAATCTTTGAGCCGTCATTGTGAACGAACGGCTGGTCGTACAAAGCTGCGGATGGTCTTAAAAAATTCTACGGAACAAACTCTATCTAAATATGAAATAAAAAACATACCGTTCTATATGAATTTTTCGAGATATGAAATTTTCAAAATTTCAAAATTCGTTTTGAACCCCTTCCCCTTGACCTAGGGTTATGAAAAGTTTCGAGGACCATTGTGGGGCTGGTCCGAACCCAGAAACCAAATTTCGTAATTTTAGCTCAACGTTAACTGGGCAAAGTGGCGCGGACGGCGGACGGCGTACGGCGTACGGCGTACGGCGTACGGCGTACGGCGGACGGACGGATTTTTTTTTATTCGATTTTCTGAATCTACGTATCTTGAAACGTAAACCAACAAATTTTGAGGGGGGGTTTAAAAATTTTTTTCTTTGGGCGATTCCAATGGTTCATTATCGAAGATAATAAACCAAAAACTCTGCAAATTCTTGACACAACGGTTCATTATCTTCTTTGTACAGATCACCCTTCTGTCTCGATCACTAGGTCTAAATGTCTAGATCCTAAATGTTAGATTAATTATTATTATGAATTATCACTAATTATTAACAGTTTTATCAAGTACCTAGTGAAAATTATTATAATTTATTGTTAGATATTAATAATTCGTATTTATTAATAATAATCATTATTATTAATTATGATTAATTAATACGATATAATTCTGGGGTTTTTAATACTACGTCGGTAATAATTTTTGTATAAAAGAAGTACCTACCTACCAACAAACATTCGAAATTACCTTCATTTCCGTAGCACGAAACGCACCTCAGAACAACAAACTCGACATCACTTAAGCCATATGATGTTCCAAAGAGCTTGTTAGTATGAAAATGGACCTGTATTTCAACAGTTTGAGTCACGATCGTGTTGTGAGGCACAATCTTTGAGCCGTCATTGTGAACGAACGGCTGGTCGTACAAAGCTGCGGATGGTTTTAAAAAATTCTACGAAACAAACTCTATCTAAATATGAAATAAAAAACATACCGTTCTACATGAATTTTTCGAGATATGAGATTTTCAAATTTTCAAAATTCGTTTTGAACCCCTTCCCCTTGACCTAGGGTTTTGAAAAGTTTCGAGGACCATTGTGGGGTTGGTCGAAACCCATAAAAAAAATTTCGTAATTTTAACTCAAGGCTAACTGGGCAAAGTGGCGCGGACGGCGTACGGCGTACGGCGTACGGCGGACGGACGGATTTTTTTTTATTCGATTTTCTGAATCTACGTATCTTGAAACGTAAACCAACAAATTTTGAGGGGGGGTTAAAAAAATTTTTTCTTTGGGCGATTCCAATGGTTCATTATCGAAGATAATAAACCAAAAAATCCGTCCGTCCGCCGTACGCCGTACGCCGTCCGCGCCACTTTGCCCAGTTAGCGTTGAGCTAAAATTACGAAATTTGGTTTCTGGGTTTGGACCAGCCCCACAATGGTCCTCGAAACTTTTCATAACCCTAGGTCAAGGGGAAGGGGTTCAAAACGAATTTTGAAATTTTGAAAATTCCATATCTCGAAAAATTCATATAGAACGGTATGTTTTTTATTTCATATTTAGATAGAGTTTGTTCCGTAGAATTTTTTAAGACCATCCGCAGCTTTGTACGACCAGCCGTTATTTCACAATGACGGCTCAAAGATTGTGCCTCACAACACGATCTTGACTCAAACTGTTGAAATACAGGTCCATTTTCATACTAACAAGCTCTTTGGAACATCATATGGAACATCTTAAGTGATGTCGAGTTTGTTGTTCTGAGGTGCGTTTCGTGCTACGGAAATGAAGGTAATTTCGAATGTTTGTTGGTAGGTACTTCTTTTATAGAAACTTTATTACCGTATTAAAAACCCCAGAATTATATCGTATTAATTAATCATAATTAATAATAATTATTATTATTAATAAATACGAATTATTAATACCTAACAATAAATTATAATAATTTTCACTAGGTACTTGATAAAATTGTTAATAATTAGTGATAATTGATAATAATAATTAATCTAACATTTCGGATCTAGAAATTTAGACCTCGTGATCTAGACAGAAGTGTGATCTGTACAAAGAAGATAATGAACCGTTGTGTCAAGAATTTGCAGAGTTTTTTTATTAGGTAATCGTTTTTCGAATACATCAGGATTTTGAAAGAGCTTAAGCATGGACGAAAGAGGTATCCTTCATCCATGGACGTAGTAACAAAAACAAACACGATTTGTCCTCAACCATGTCTTTGTCATTTTTCTTCTACTTTCATACTTGATACTTTTATCGGTTCTATTTATACCTTCAATTTATAATAAAATCTCTCCCTTACCGGGAAAAACATCTGATCATAGATATGTCTCTTAGTTTTAGGTGCCCCTAAGCTGGCCATGGCCCTATTCTGCTTAAAGTGTAATTCCTAAGGAGGCTACATGCCAAATGATTTTCTCTCTTATCTCCGCCTAAGAATATTATGGAAAGTTCAACCAACTTGAGATAGTCATCCCTCAGGCTTCTTCTGGAGTTCTTCGATAGAAGTCTATCAATGTTTTGATTTCACAGTCGGACCAGTGAGCTTTGACTTTATGAAGGCATTCCTTGATCAGCCCCGGATCAATATTTGACCAATTTTCCTTAAATTTTTTAAAATAATGGAATGTCCGGGCTTGATAATACATGCTTAATTTCCTGTTCATAAATATGGTGGCGACATTCAAAAATTAACAAATCTTTCTCAAGTTTATGTTCCAACAACACACATGCTCCATTTATGCGTCCTGTGTTGGAAGAAGTTGAGCGTAAGATGGGGTGGGGGAGGGAGGAGCGAAATGAGACAGGATTGCGTATGTCACTGTACGCTCTCAGTAGATACTGGATGGGGAGCGAAATACCTGCCCGACTGGCGCCTCCTATTAAGCATGGAACCTTCGTAAAATATTCTAAAAACCTCTTACAATCATTGGTAAGAATACGAACGCGATTTATTAGAAGACAGCACACTTTCGGTTGTGTGACCTATATTTTAGGCGCCTTTTCACCGAGAAAACTCAATTTCAGGTGGCTCAAACATTTCTTCCGCCGGCTATTCGCTCTTTATCGAATTCAAATTTTTACCAGAGCTTCAGTAGACTATTCTGAACAATTGATAAAAATTTGAACTCAATCGGAGGAGAACGAGATGCTGGAGAAACGTTGGAGTTCTCGCGAAGAGGTGATACTTCAGCGGTTCTGGTATTATGAACTTTGGTGGAGATGCGGCATGTGTTAGCGTTGTCCGAGGGTGACTAATTTTTGTGTGTGATACTTTAGTACCAAACGGAACAATATGGGGGGGAGGGGGGGTATGAACCCCAAATAAAAAAAGTCGAAAAATAAGGGACACCCTAATGTACACTTGATTTGAAGAAAAAAATCCACAGTCTGAAATGACTGGTTTTATGTAAAATATCTCCAATTCCCAGGTTTTATAACAAATTTTTGTCTCATTTTCTGCCGAATAACACCTCAGTATATAGATATTTCAACGCTGAACACGATGGTGAACTGATGCCGAACTGATAGGCATAAACCTCGGGGGTTAAAGTCAGCAGTTTGCCGCCAGTTGCGCTCATGCTGCTGCACTCCAGGTCAGCGAAGAGCCTCTCGCGTTCTGAGCTCTGACGCGATCCCGGACGTCTCGTGGAAGCGAGCTGGATACGACAGGATTGTTTCTATTGGCGAGTACGAAGGTATGCCGTCGTTTACACAGGCTACTGAAAACACGAGATATGACATATTGTGTTTAAACTTCATGTGAACTGAGGTCTACCCCCGCCCACAAAATGAAAATCGCTCGATATCCCCTAAGGGGGCGCCATCCCCCAATTTGAAACCATTGTTGTAAATGAAAGGTTAGTGAACTATAACTAATATGTTCACTAATTACTAAGTTCACTAATACATTCACTAGTAGATACTTATAATAGAAATTTTGTATAAAAACTATATAATTATATTATAATGCTTTGAAACGGCGATGTTTGCTTGCGATGAGTCAGAATCGGTCATTGAAAGAAGCTACTCATAGTAGACAGCAGCAGGCAAAACGTTAGGACTCAAAAAACAAACATGGCACTTCTTAGGCCTGTTCCTGTCCCTTTAGTTCTTTAACCAGTTATCTAACCATTTTGGCGCATAACCCAGTGCGCACAAGTATAGCGTTCCAGCTGTTTTCAGTTACGAAACTTTTCACTCGCTTCACCGTTCCAGCCGCGACATGTTACTGAACTGGTTTTTCCAGTTAAATAACATTCTTCACTCGACGATATGCTAGTTATCAAAGCTATTTTATGGTAACCACACCGTTACCTCCCTGAAAATAAACGTTTCACGGAATCCTCTTGAAGGAAGGACTTCTCCGCTTTAAATTCTTAGGGATCTTAGATCCAATAAGCGGTGTAAAAAATATCTTCATCGCAAAATCGACGTTTTGGAGTTAGTTCAGTCTTTCAGATTGTGTCACAGGAGTTACATTGTTATTTGAATCCTCGTATTCTCTCCCCATTTCACGATCCGAATTCACGTGACTGCAACTGCCCCAGCGCTCTCTGCTGAAGTAGTTCTACCTGTTCCAGCCAATCAGTGACAAAACTGAAAAGTTACTTCACTCATCCCCACCATTTGAGTTATTTTAAATTAACTGGTTAAAGAGCTTTTTGGTGGCTGGAACAGGCCCCTTGTTATTATTTATTTTCAAAGTTCTGAACAGTCTCCCCCTTATAATTTTCACTTCAAGTAAATGATCCGATGAAAGTTTGAATAGTAAAGTGAAGGAATAAGGAAAAGAAAGGAATTGCAGAGCCTTGTTCAGCTTACAGCTATCGCGTGTCTGCGGTGACGCCGGAGTGCATCCGACGTTAGCCATACGTTAAATACTTTCGCTGTCTGTCCACTGAAAGACGGAAACTCTTTTCAACATTCTCCCTGATAAAGTTGGAGAAGATTTTGCATAAAAGGGATTTATGAAGGCGTTTTCACTTCCTTGCGACTTCCTCTGAGGAGCGGTAAAGCGATAAATAACTAGCAGTTTTGTCTTCTGTTTACAACTTAATATTCACCGTAGACTTTCACTCGGCATTCCTTCTGAACTGGACGCGCCTAGATTGATGACTGCTAAACAACAGAATACCTACATTTTTATTTCGTTGAATGTAATTCACATTATTTAATACCAACTTGTGGTTCTTCGACATTCAAGGTTTCAAATTACTGCCAATCGAGAGAGGAAGTTCTCAGTTAAAGTTGAATTGTAATAATCCGAAATGACTGAATTTAAAGTACTGTGGATAACTTATTTCATGTTGATCACTTCGGCTCTCTCGGTATTTTTGAAGTGTACACACGTTTGTTGGGATAAAAACCAGTAACGGAATTGAACTGAATGCCAAACATTACAGGGGAGTCAACAAAAAGAACGCCAGGTGACTCCTACTACAGAATTACTCCGAAATACGAATGTATAGTAATGTATATTGTATAATGTATAATGTATTTTGAAGCTACAATTACGGTTACCATTCGTTGATTCGGCAAGAAACATATTTTTAGCCCAAGGCGTAGGAAACAGACTAGAACATTCTTCCTTATGACTTTCCTCGTGGGATGAGTTTCAGAGCCAACATTTTGGACAAGACTGTTTAATTTAAAACTTAAATAAACTTTTTGGAAGAATTAGCCAATTTTCGAAGTCCGATATCTCGGGATCTATTGAACCTAAAGAGGGGCTAAAGATTGGGCCTAAATTCTTGACATTCGAAAGAATGATTAAGGGAAGTTATTTGGAATTGGTGAAATTGGTTTCCCCTCTACTGCAGAAGCAAAACACAACCATAAGGGAGCCCGTGAATGCTGAAGAAGTGAAACATTCCTGCTTCTTTGAATAACCAGATGGAAATTGTATAAAATAGGGCGTTTTTCCACCTCCCCCCTCCAGTAACAGGTGGTTTTTTGGTCACTCATCATCAAGGAACTGAAAACTCAAATCACCAGGCAACCAGGCGACTTCCGAATCACCCACGACTACGAGTTAGAAACTGGTAATGTGAATCAAAGACGAGTCTCTAACCAGTAGCGCCGTTCCATAGTATTACACAGGGAGTGACTCAAAGTAAACCAGTTGGTAATTCGCGCCACTAATCAGTTCCTTTTCAGTACCCCCGTGTGCATACGGTCTAAATGGTATCCTACTACTAAGTTATTATCTTCAGATAAACTGAACTTCATCATGTGGGATAGAAACATGCAACGCAGCCATTATAGTTAGAAATGCTTAGACCTTACTCAAAGCTCGCATGATTGTTTTGAGTCTTTCCCAAGCACACTGGCTCATTTCATCACTAAAACCATGTACTATGTTCACCGTTACATCTGTCCCGACGTTATTCACCCAAAATTATTGTTTCACCGATAGATGATTTCCGCTCACAATGGAGCGTGCCTGTCTTCCAATTCGGCCGCGGGATTACGGTGGAAATATCCTAACGGTGGAAATAAATAATTGGGAAATAGGAGTGATTTGCTGGAGACGAGAAATCGGCACCTAAGCGAGTAGCGAACAAGAGTTTCCCGAGTTTATTAACCCAACACTTTTACTGCCACGTCTAGTAGCAATTCAATCAAGAAAACCGTGTCTACAAGTGCATGAAGAGGAAAATTCCTTGATTACGTAATGACAAAATCTAAGATTTCGCAACAACAAAGTTGAACGTTAAGAAATTGACGACGAATTAAAAACACTTCAAATTCTTGATCTACCGGTTTATTATACATTGTAAGGTACCTAATTATTTTATAACATACTATAAAAAGTGGCAATAAATATATTCATTCATTCATTCATTATCCCTTCAACTCAAATACGTAAAAAAAAATTTATATATTTCAAATCGAAACAAGGTGTTTATTTGAGTTCAAATGGACCTTCAAGATGAGCAATTCTTGACTCAAATACGTCGAAAAACTCGAAAAAAGTTGTTTTCAAATTGAATCGAGGTGTTTATTTGAAATCACTATTCAACAATACACCATGACATGGAACATCACATTGTTCCTTAGTAGAATAAACAGCTGTTCCTTAGTATGAACATTGGCCTGTATTTCAACCGTTTGATTCACGATCGTGTTGACAAGTTCATATCGGCTCAACGTTTGAGGCCTCATTGTAAACGGACGGTCCTAAAAAATTCTTAAAAATGAACTCTAACTAAATGTGAACTAAAAACTATACCGTTCTGTTTGAATTTAAAAGTTTAAAAAATTTTTTTCCAGGAATGAAACAGTTAAGTGAAACCTCATTTTATCTTCTTTTTTTTTGAAGCTAAACACGATGGTGAAGTCATAATTGTGATTCCGTTCTAAAACGAACACTTTGAAAGTGCAGAAACGTGGTTGTTACTTGAGATGTTCTTCACAATTATCTAATCTGATAACGGAATGAGATATCGCAATTCTGACTTCACCATAGTGTTCAGTGTTTAAAAAAAATCTATAAACTGAGGTGTTACTCGGCAAAAAAGGAGGCCGGATATAAAACCAGTTTAATGAAGAGATTTTACATAAAACCAGTTATTTCTTCGAAAATTCGTTCTTATAGCCATACTGCAATAATGAGGATTTCTCGATATTAGCTAGAAGTAAGTCTTCCGAGCTCGAACTCGGAAGAAGTAAGTCATCCCAAGCACAGCTGTGGAAAGACACCGTAGTAATTTCAACTCATTATTGGAGACGAGGGTAAACATTTATTGGTCTGTTTAACGGTAAAAAAATAAAGTAGGGCATGATGATGTAGGTCAAGATAACGAAGAAAGGATGAGAAGGCCCTTCGAAACAACTAGAACTCGGAGAACACTCATATTTCTCGTCTTGCACACATTACAACTTATCGGGCTTAATGTATTCACTTGTCGTCCGCCACTTCAGTCTTGTTTCAAGAAGTTTAGGTATTCCAAACATTTCTCCCACAAAAAATGGAACCCCTGAAGTAACAATGGATAATTACCAAACCAATAATTCTGGCTCGTGGAGAAACGAGTTATGGCAGCTGAAGTACTAACAAACTAGACTACAAGTAGTCCGGAATGCCACTGAGTCCACAGGATGTCCAACGTACCTGAAACAAAAATATAATAGTCATTTTGATTTTCTTCAGGCGATTTTCAAGAAACTCTAATCAACTACGAGCAGAGACCGCAGTGGGACAGGAAAGTGAATTTCTAATTTCCACCGATTTCTAATCAGCAGGTGGCAGTGTGCACGTACTCGCAGCACATGGAAGGAACCATCGGGAAGAGATGACAAAAACGTCGTAATGGAGGGCATGTACATGGTTACCTCAGCGGGGATGGCAATTGTAGACACTCCGACTCAGTAGAAAGTGATAAAGGAACAAGTGTTTTACCGAAGGAGGAAACGTTTATTGTCACATCCAGATCACATTTCACGGAAAAGGTGTGAAAATGGACTAGGGAGAAAGTTTCGCATCTGACACTGTCCGCGATTCGGTTTATTATTAGTTCTACGAATGACACACCAGACTTTGCTTTCCTTTTTGCTTATTACCGCACCTCATACAGTCATAATAATTTTCGTGCAATTTAAGCGACCCCAATAGATTATACTGTACACAAACGTACTATAGTCCTGGAAAGACATCCTATGAGGTTCAGCATGACTACTAGACAACGTGGTAATTTGAATTGCAGTGTGGTTCATTGACCTAAAAAGGTTACTGGATAGCGTAGGAGTTTAAAATAGTTGAGGAGAAACAACGTACAACGTGTACAATATGAAGCGATCTGCCCAACAAAATTACCCGTGGACGCAAACTACTTCCTCACACCTCTTGATACGGTGGCATCCGGTGGGATGAAAATAATTAATCGATTGATCGGATAATCGATTATTTGACCCCAATAATCGATTGATTTTAATCGATGTTTAGCTGTCGATTATTTTTATTAATTGATAATTATTACTGATTAATCGGTTTTCGAACACATCACCATTGGATGCATTCTAATATGCTAAAAAAATGCTTTCAAATCCAGATGTGTTTGAAAACTGATTAATCAGTAGGTAGGTAGTTATAATCGATTAATTCAAATTAAGACAAACCGTCGTGGTTATTGTTACTATCTTCATGGATGAAGGAAAGAGGTATCCTTCATCCATGGAGATAGTAACAATAACAACGACCATTTGTCTTCAACCCCGGGGTACCCCCTACCACTACGCCTGTTCACGATTATAAACTACCGTTTCAATTGAAAGTTGTTAACAATGGGATTTGAAAAATTAATGTGCCCCCCCCCCCCCCTGGAGGTAGGGAATAATTCAAATGGAACGGTTTAGTTTTGACATTTTCATGTCTTTCATATGGCACATAAAAAAAAAATCGTCACGAAATTTGTCCCAAGTCGCCACAATGATGATTATGACCATCAGTAGTGAAGTTGTTCGTTATTGGAATTAGGTAGGTACTTTACAGTTTGATATTACTTCCCAGTTTCGGCCCTGATCATCCTAGAAAGCTGATACTCGGTATACAAACTCTTGAGGGAACTCTAAATTCGAATTATGATATGCGCATGACTTGATACGAAGTTTGTTTGCACTCAACATGAAAATGTCTCAATGTGTTGCAGACTCGTATGCAAGCGTTTACTTTGGCGTTTATGACTTACAGCTTGTCTTCGAAAGTTTAAAGAGTTATAGAAAAATTCTGTAACAGTGTGATTTCAGCAGGATCGTAGGTACGAGTAATACCATTCGTTTCTGATGTTTTCCCTAATGATGCCACGATTCTGAGATTTGGTATGTGGGCCCTTGAACACAACTGACCGATCCCAGATCAGCTGAGTGGCTCTAGAATCCAGTTTTTCCCCTAATGATCCCACGATTCTGAGATTTGGTATGTAGGCCCTTGAGGGACTTCTGAACACAACTGACCGATCCCAGATCAGCTGAGTGGCTCTAGAATCCAGTTTTTTCCCTAATGATCCCACGATTCTGAGATTTGGTATGTAGGCCCTTGAAGGACTTCTGAACACAACTGACCAATCCCAGATCAGCTGAGTGGCTCTAGAATCCTGTTTTTGGTTTATTATCTTCGATAATGAACCATTGGAATCGCCCAAAGAAGAAAAAATTTTAACCCCCCCTCAAAATTTGTTGGTTTACGTTTCAAGATACGTAGATTCAGAAAATCGAATAAAAAAAAATCCGTCCGTCCGTCGTACACCGTACGCCGTCCGCGCCACTTTGCCCAGTTAGCGTTGAGTTAAAATTACGAAATTTTTTTTATGGGTTTCGACCAACCCCACAATGGTCCTCGAAACTTTTCATAACCCTAGGTCAAGGGGAAGGGGTTCAAAACGAATTTTGAAAATTTGAAAATCTCATATCTCGAAAAATTCATATAGAACGGTATGTTTTTTATTTCATATTTAGATAGAGTTTGTTCCGTAGAATTTTTTAAGACCATCCGCAGCTTTGTACGACCAGCCGTTCGTTCACAATGACGGCTCAAAGATTGTGCCTCACAACACGATCGTGAATCAAACTGTTGAAATACAGGTCCATTTTCATACTAACAAGCTCTTTGGAACATCATATGGCTTAAGTGGGGTCGAGTTTGTTGTTCTGAGGTGCGTTTCGTGCTACGGAAATGAAGGTAATTTCGAATGTTTGTTGGTAGGTACTTCTTTTATAGAAAAATTATTACCGACGTAGTATTAAAAACCCCAGAATTATATCGTATTAATTAATCATAATTAATAATAATTATTATTAATAATAAATAAAAATTATTAATACCTAACAATAAATTATAATAATTTTCACTAGGTAAAATTGATAAAATTGACTTGATAAAATGGTTAATAATTAGTGATAATTGATAATAATCATTAATCTAACATTTAGGATCTAGACATTTAGACCTAGTGATCTAGACAGAAGGGTGATCTGTACAAAGAAGATAATGAACCGTTGTGTCAAGAATTTGCAGAGTTTTTTAATTCGATTTTCTGAATCTACGTATCTTGAAACGTAAACCAACAAATTTTGAGGGGGGGTTAAAATTTCTTTTTCTTTGGGCGATTCCAATGGTTCATTATCGAAGATAATAAACCAAAAAGGCAGTTTTATTCTGGGCGGCTACCCGGGACCCACCTAACGGCCGTTTTCGACGCGAAGTTTAGTATTTTTCCTAAACCTTTGCGCGGTCACTGTGAACGAACGGCTGGTCGCACAAAAAGTCAATTGGTCTTAAAAGATTCGTAATTTTTCAGATCATTCAAAAGTGAACTAAAAATTACACCGTTTCATGAGAATTTTTAGAGATATGACATTGTCAAAATTTCAAAGTTCGTTTTAAACCCCTTCCCCTTGACCTAGGGTTATGAAAAGTTTCGAGGATCATTGTGGCGCTGGTCCAAACCCAGAAACCAAATTTCGTAATTTTAGCTCAACGCTAACTGGGCAAAGTGGCGCGGACGGCGTACGGCGTACGGGAGACGGACGGATTTTGGTTTATTATCTTCGATAATGAACCATTGGAATCGCCCAAAGAAAAAATTTTTTTAACCCCCCCTCAAAATTTGTTGGTTTACGTTTCAAGATACGTAGATTCAGAAAATCGAATAAAAAAAAATCCGTCCGTCCGCCGTACGCCGTACGCCGTACGCCGTACGCCGTACGCCGTACGCCGTACGCCGTCCGCCGTCCGCCGTCCGCGCCACTTTGCCCAGTTAGCGTTGAGTTAAAATTACGAAATTTTTTTTATGGGTTTCGACCAACCCCACAATGGTCCTCGAAACTTTTCATAACCCTAGGTCAAGGGGAAGGGGTTCAAAACGAATTTTGAAATTTTGAAAATTTCATATCTCGAAAAATTCATATAGAACGGTATGTTTTTTATTTCATATTTAGATAGAGTTTGTTCCGTAGAATTTTTTAAGACCATCCGCAGCTTTGTAAGACCAGCCGTTCGTTCACAATGACGGCTCAAAGATTGTGCCTCACAACCCGATAGTGAATCAAACTGTTGAAATACAGGTCCATTTTCATACTAACAAGATCTTTGGAACATCATATGGCTTAAGTGATGTCGAGTTTGTTGTTCTGAGGTGCGTTTCGTGCTACGGAAATGAAGGTAATTTCGAATGTTTGTTAGTAGGTACTTCTTTTACAGAAAAATTATTACCGACGTAGTATTAAAAACCCCAGTATTATATCGTATTAATTAATCATAATTAATAATAATTATTATTAATAATAAATACAAATTATTAATACCTAACAATAAATTATAATAATTTTCACTAGGTACTTGATAAAATTGTTAATAATTAGTGGTAATTGATAATAATAATTAATCTAACATTTAGGATCTGGACATTTAGACCTAGTGATCTAGACAGAAGGGTGATCTGTACAAAGAAGATAATGAACCGTTGTGTCAAGAATTTGCAGAGTTTTTTGGTTTATTATCTTCGATAATGAACCATTGGAATCGCCCAAAGAAGAAAAAATTTTAACCCCCCCTCAAAATTTGTTGGTTTACGTTTCAAGATACGTAGATTCAGAAAATCGAATAAAAAAAAAAACTCTGCAAATTCTTGACACAACGGTTCATTATCTTCTTTGTACAGATCAGCCTTCTGTCTAGATCACTAGGTCTAAATGTCTAGATCCTAAATGTTAGATTAATTATTATTATCAATTATCACTAATTATTAACAATTTTATCAAGTACCTAGTGAAAATTATCATAATTTATTGTTAGGTATTAATAATTCGTATTTATTATTAATAATAATTATTATTAATTATGATCAATTAATACGATATAATTCGTATACTAGGTCTGAATGTCTATATCCTAAATGTTAGATTAATTATTATTATCAATTATCACTAATTATTAACAATTTTATCAAGTACCTTGTGAAAATTATTATAATTTATTGTTAGTGTCAAGATTATCAATCCGTCCTCTCTCGTGATACATACTCCGTGGATACCGATGGCCGTGGACCTAGTTCCTAAAACCACCGCAACCGTCGTTGGCGCTATGTACGCTGCCACCTCCGGCTCAACCTCACTTCTGCTCTGCCATCGACTGCGATCAGTTTCCCTAAAGTTCACTTCTGCTACTTAAGTTCATTACGATTATATTTCAATTAACTTCAGTGTATTCTGATACTATCAAGAACCCGGAGGTATGTAGAATAAATCTCATACATGTATATTTCGATATCCGTTTATTTCTTTGTCCTGAAATGTTAACATAGGTGGGCCGGCGAACGGGTGAGCCGTCCCATGCAGAGAAATAGTGCTCGTGATTTTTCTCGAGAATCCGGTGCGAATCAGGAAATAACAACTGGAAGCTCGTTGTTATAGTTTTTATGGAATAGTTAGAGAAGTATACTAGTTTTCTTCTCTGTAATCCGGACGGGAAGCACAACGGAGAAAATGCAGGTGAGAGCTTCATAAATCAGGAGGAAAATGGCGGCGGACATTTTGCTTAAAAAAAGGATGATGCAATATTTAACTGAGTGTGCTTCCCGAGTCAAGTCGATGGTCCGTAAGTCTAGCAGGATATAACGATGAAAAACTCAGTTTTATCGATGAAAATCGCTCTTAAATTTCGGAGAGTGCGGGTGATAACTATTCCATCTCGAGAAAAATTAGTAAGGAGGCGCATAAAAAGAAATGCGTTAGAGCGTCGGTAGAAAGAGAAGATCGATGTATGTAAATCGATATTAAGGTAGGTCACAGTTATCGAAGTGGGGAATACGGATAAAACGGCTCATGATAAAACCCGGATTCGAATATTCAACGAAGAATCGATTAATCGATCGAAATTATAGTATCAAAGTAACACTCTATCAGCATTATCGATTGTTGTTCGTTATCACAACAAATTGATTTTCCACTGATAGCTAGAATTATTATTGAACCTTTTCTTTGCAATAAGGTGGAACTACTGACTTTTCCTTTTAATATGTGGTGTATTTCGTGCATGTAAGAAAATTATACCGGTAGTAACAAGGATGTCATGAAGACAAAACAGATGATCACGGTTGATTCCTGTTCAAAATAGTGAGTTCGGTGAATGTTTTGTTTACATTGTTGGCTGAATACGGCGGGAGTGTTACCTTGATACATTTAAATTAACTAAGGTGCTAAGTTACGGTATTTATAAGTTGAAAAAAAGAAAACCCACTCGATAAATATCTAGCTTGGTATTAACCCGGAGTGCTGACATTAGTTCGGAATTAATGCGGTGTGCCTCTTTCTACTGGTAAACCGGTCGCAAACACGAGACACTATTCTGCATGAAAGCCTAGGGACCTAACGAGGTCGGAATTTGCTCACGTCCCCAGTGTGGTGTGTGAATTTAGAGAAGTAAAGTATTTAAATTAATAACAGTATGATGTTGCAGAATCAGGAAAGTTAAAGTATCGCAGATGGCAAGCAGAAGTAACCCGGCTGAATGCAGAAGCTAATAAATAATGAGATTTAAGAAACTAAAATCCGATTTATTTAAATTTAACAAACCCGGAGTTTTCGAATAAAGTTTGAAATAAGATATAGGTTGGAATTAGTCTCTGAGATGAAACATGTAATGAATCGTGCATTTTTCACATTGGGTTTTACCAGCGGGATAGTCATAGCATAATTTATTTATGTGTGTGCGTGTCGCTGAGGTGTAAGCTAGTTGTTCAGGCCCTGTTACCGACGCACAGCGCGTCTATGTCTGGTAAGGTATCTCTATGAGAACGGATACAGACATGGATAGCGGGGCGGATCGAACATCCCCGTAACTGCAACCTCACTCAGTGTTTTATACACTAAAAACCCGAAAAATCACGATTCGGGACGCAAGGTGAGCGAATTCCAGACCTGGGGACAAAAATAGTATTTCGGAGAGAATAAGGCGTGCGCGGTGCTCAAGTAAGAATGTAATTTAACGATATGTCAACGAGTATTAAACTCACGGAGTCATTTTAGTTCGGTGTCTTTTAAGATTCGTTTATTACGGATTAAGGTAGAACTATATTTAACAAGGAGCAAAATATAGATTTAATCTGGTGCTGTAACATTATCTGTTCCGGAGAGAAAAATGAACTCTGACGAAATAAGGAGAATCGTGGAGGAGGAGATCCAAAAGAGGAGTGAAGTGGTTAGGCGGGAGGTTGAAAAGGAATACGCAAGCAAATTTGATAAAATCAAGGATCAAATACGGCAGGTTTCTGAGGAGTCCATTTTAAGGATTAACGCTTTGGCGTCCACGCTAACCAACCCGGTGCGTCGTACTCACGGCGATGAAATAATGGTCACTGACGAGGTCTCAAATACGGAATCCGGTGTTAATCCTAACCTCTAAAGCTCGCTCTAGGACTCCAGCACAGACCAGATTGAGGAGTGTTGTTTCAAAAACCCGGAGTAAAACAACCTCAGACGGAGCTCATTATGCAGCACAAGAATCCGATGATGATAATGACGATGACGAAAATACGATGGCTGCCATTGCTGTACCCAGGCCTAATTCCGGGGAAACGCCCTCAGCAATGCATTCTTGGGGCTCGGAGATGTCATTGTTGGATGGTAAATTACCTCAATTAAGGTTTATAGCTGATAGTGGTGCTACTGAACACATAGTTAAGGATAAGAAGGTATTTTCTAATTTAGTAAATTTGCATAATGAAATCAGGATATCGTGTGCAAATAGTAGTAAGGAATCGGACTTAATCATTAGACAATCAGGTGATATAATATATTATAACGATGAACTAAAGAAATTTGGGATTTTAAGAGGTGTGCTGTATGCACCTGAACTAGTAGAAAATCTATTTTCTATTAGGAAACAAATGCAAAAAGGATTAGGTGCGAAATTTGATAAAAATAAATTAGAAATTATAGATCCGAGTTCAGGGGACATTCTAAAAACCGGTAGTTTTGATGGACGTTTTTGGTGGTTGTCCTTTTCGCTTCCTATGATAAATGCAAATCAGGATGAAAAATTAAGGATACTCAGTCTGGTGCAAGGAAATTCGTTGATGACCAAGTCAGAAAGCGATGAAAATCCGGCGAAAACAAATACGGTAGATAAAATCACTAAAGATGTAAACAAAACCGGAATTAAAAGAAAAATTCAGAAACCGGGGCTCAGTTTAGAGGGGAGTTCTGACCCAAAGAAGTTTAAAAAGGATGAAACTTTGCAATTTAGAAACGATGTAGGTCTAGGATGGCATTACAGACTAAATCATGCTTCTCTAAAATATTTAAAGATAGCGGGTAAACAAATTCCGGAGTTGGAAGGAGTCAAATTTGATACTAATATCTTAGATTGTCCTGATTGCAAAATGGCTAAAGCCAAACGCAAGCCATTCACTAGTAAAAGACATAGATCAGATATTGTATTTCATCGTTTGCATAGCGATCTTTTGGGACCATTAAAACCGGTGGCATATAGGTCTCAAGCTAAATATATTGTTACATTTACGGATGATGCCTCTAGGTATGTATTTGCTTACGAAATAGGCAACAAAACTAGAGTAAACTTAGCTTTGCTTTCTTGTCTAGAAGAAATCAGGAGATTAAAAGGCCCCCAAACTAAGGTTTCAGAAATTAGAACGGATGGGGGTTTAGAATATAAAACTAGTGAAATGAATGCTTTGCTTAAACGAGAAAATATAAAATTAACTGCTTGCGAGCCTTACACCCCTCAATTAAACGGCGTGTCTGAAAGGCAAAATTTAGAATTGGAAGAGAAAATCCGGGTCAATCTCATCTCTTCAGGTATTCCGACTCACTACTGGCCTTATGCCATGAGACATGTAATCTATATTCATAATAGAACTCCAAATGGGTCGATAAACTTTAAAACCCCCTATGAGCTTGTATTAAATCATGCCCCTACGGTAAAATATATCAGACGATTTGGATGTGAAGCTTATATCTTGGATACTCAATCCACTTCTAAATTTGCACCCAAAGCAAACTTAGGATTCTTGTTAGAATGTGGTGAAACCGGATACCATCTATTGCACTACAAAAATAAAACGGTGGTTAGGTCAAAACATGTAGATTTTATAGAAAACCGAACCTATGGTGATTATACTAAAAATGAAAATAAGGCTCTTGAACCCGGTAGTCAAACGGAATTTACAGTAGAGGTTAATAGTGATGTTGGTGCCAGTAACAAGGATTCTGAGCTAACTACCAATATTAATCAGGAGGATAATTCCATTTCAATTCAAATACCAACTAGGATAGAAGATTCCATACAGGGCATCGAAAACAAACAAAATCCGGTGCTTATTCATGAAAATGATGAATGTGAATTCTTTGAAGACTTAGGCGATATAGGAGATAAAACATTTTTCCTTCAAGATTCTGGTGAAGAACCTTTAACCTATGCTCAAGCATTAAGAGCACCTGATGCTGATCTTTGGTTAGATGCAATTAATACAGAATTTCAGGCCCTGGAAAAGTGCAACACCTGGAAAATCATTTCTAGAAAGGATGTGCCCAAAGGAATGAAAGTAATGAAAACCCGGTGGGTACATAAGAGGAAATCTGAAGCTGACGGATCGGTAAGGTATCGTAGTAGACTGGTAGTCAAAGGATTTGCTGATAATAATAACTATGAGTTATCAGAAATTTATGCTCCTGTTGCAAGGTTACCAGATGTAAAATTCCTATTAATTTTAGCAGCGAAATATGACCTGGATTTGGTTCAATATGACGTAAAAACTGCCTTTTTAAATGGTTCGCTTGATAAATTGGTATATATGGAAATTCCGGATGGTTATGACAATTATTTACAACTGGATGAAAAATTTAAGACTAAACATGTGTGTGAAGTACACAGAGCGCTGTATGGTCTAAAGGTATCACCAAGAAGGTGGTATATCAGGTTTCAAGAAGCTGTGAACGAGATGGACTTCCAACCATACCCATTTCAACCATGTTTGTTTATGTGGAAATCAGGAGACAAAATAGCTATTCTTTTACTCTATGTTGATGATATACTTCTGGCTACTAATAGTAATCAAAAACTTAAACAGGTTAAATGCGTTTTAGAAAAGGAATTTTCTATAGTTGATCTCGGGGAACCTAGAAAATACCTGGGTTTAGAAATTATTAGAAACCGGAGTGAAGGAACGATAGGGATACTTCAGAAATCTCATATTGACAACATGTTGATGAAATTTGATCCTGATAGTGATAAAATTGTCTCTACTCCTATGATATTCGATAAATCGATTGAAAAGGAGGAGAAAAATCAAATTTGTGATCTTAGTTCCATTCCGTTTAGACAAGCAATAGGCTCTCTACTTTACTTGCAAGGTGGTGCTAGACCGGATATCTCATATGCCACAAATATGTTAAGTAGACGTCAGTCAAATTTCACTTTGAAGGATTGGAAAGCTGTAATCCGGATCATGCGTTATCTTAGAGGAACTAGAAATTATGAACTCTTGTTTTCTGATAAAGGGAATAATAACATTGAATGTTATGTAGATGCTTCTCTTGGATTATCTGCGGAAAGAGGCTTTTCCACAACGGGATATATTATCTACTTATTTGGTAATCCGGTAGTATGGCGCACAAAACGTCAAAATCATGTTGCTCTTTCTTCAGCTGAAAGTGAGTTTGTAGCTATGAGTACTGCGTGTCGAGACTTAGCTTCAATCAGGACCATGTGTTCAACAATGATTGGATTAAATTTAATTCCAATTATCTATGAAGACTCTAAACCGGCGATTAGACTAGCAGAAGTAGATGACTCTTCTACATTAAAACATATGGTTAGACTGTCGTATTTATATGTGCGTCAAGAACATAGAGATGGAAACATTCAAATTAAATGGATTTCAACGGATGATCAAATAGCTGATACTCTAACTAAGCCATTAAATCATGCTAAGTTTGTCAAATTCAGAGATTTAATGCTGTATAAACACTGATCAGATTCTATTTTGATATTAACAGCTAGAATCGACTAAGTCGGAAGATTTGGTCGATTCCATCACCACCATGCTCAACCCGGAGACTGATATGTAGAACCAGGAGAATGATGCGACCAATACGGAGAACGCTATGCTGAATACGGAGTGTCATGAATGGAAGCTTGTTGCCTTGCTCGGGATACTGGACATCGAGATGACGACTTGGAGGGGAGTGTCAAGATTATCAATCCGTCCTCTCTCGTGATACATACTCCGTGGATACCGATGGCCGTGGACCTAGTTCCTAAAACCACCGCAACCGTCGTTGGCGCTATGTACGCTGCCACCTCCGGCTCAACCTCACTTCTGCTCTGCCATCGACTGCGATCAGTTTCCCTAAAGTTCACTTCTGCTACTTAAGTTCATTACGATTATATTTCAATTAACTTCAGTGTATTCTGATACTATCAAGAACCCGGAGGTATGTAGAATAAATCTCATACATGTATATTTCGATATCCGTTTATTTCTTTGTCCTGAAAGTTAGGTATTAATAATTCGTATTTATTATTAATAATAATTATTATTAATTATGATCAATTAATAAGATATAATTCTGGGGTTTTTAATACTACGTCGGTAATAATTTTTCTATAAAAGAAGTACCTACCAACAAACATTCGAAATTACCTTCATTTCTGTAGCACGAAACGCACCTCAGAACAACAAACTCGACATCACTTAAGCCATATGATGTTCCAAAGAGCTTGTTAGTATGAAAATGGACCTGTATTTCAACAGTTTGAGTCACGATCGTGTTGTGAGGCACAATCTTTGAGCCGTCATTGTGAACGAACGGCTGGTCCTACAAAGCTGCGGATGGTCTTAAAAAATTCTACGGAATAAACTCTATCTAAATATGAAATAAAAACTCTGCAAATTCTTGACACAACGGTTTATTATCTTCCTTGTGCAGATCATCCTTCTGTCTATACCAGACTGTATTGCAAATCGGCACCATACCATATTCTCACCGTACTCATACCATACCATACGAATTTCTTTCCTATCATACCATACTGTATTATACCAAATCATACATACAATAATATACCATACCGTACTCATACCATGTCATACAAACCGAGTGAATAATGAAATGTCATCCATTTCAGACCTATATTTAAAATTTCAAGTATCTAGCTCATCATCAACATTTAATTTGTTTAAACAAATAGGTATTATTTAAACAATTTTACAGACAAGAAACAGAGTGAATATTGCATTGTTATCCAGTTCTAACCTATTTTTAAAATTTCAAGTCAATAGCTCATCATCAAAATTTAATTTGTATTATTACAAAAAGGTATTATTTAAACAATTTTACAGATGAGAAACCGAGTAAATATTGCAATGTGGTCTATCCCCGACTCACGGTTAAAATTTCTAGACTGTAGTTTACCGGGAAGATGAAAAAAGGTAGTTATATTCTGGGCGTCTGGTGGTTGGGTCACATAACGGCCGTTTTCGGCGCGAAAGTTTAGTGTTTTTCCTAAACCTTTGCGCGCCCACTGTGAACGAACAGCTGGTCGCACAAAAATCCAATTGGTCTTAAAAGATTCGTAATTTTTCAGGTCATTCAAAAGTGAACTAAACATTACACGGTTCAGTTAAATATTTGGAGATATGACATTGTCGAAATTTTAAATTTCGTTTTGAACCCATTCCCCTTGACCTAGGGTTATGAAAAGTTTCGAGGATCATTGTGGGGCTGGTCCAAACCCAGAAACCAAATTTCGTAATTTTAGCTCAACGCTAACTGGGCAAAACGGCGTGGACGGCGGACGGCGTACGGCGTACGGGGGACGGCGTACGGCGTACGGTGTACGGCGTACGGCGTACGGCGGACGGACGGATTTTTTTTTATTCGATTTTCTGAATCTACGTGTCTTGAAACGTAAACCAACAAATTTTGAGGGGGGGTTAAAAAAATTTTTTCTTTGGGCGATTCCAATGGTTCATTATCGAAGATAATAAACCAAAAACATACCGTTCTATATGAATTTTTCGAGATATGAGATTTTAAAATTTTCAAAATTGGTTTTGAACCCCTTCCCCTTGACCTAGGGTTCTGAAAAGTTTCGAGGACCATTGTGGGGTTGGTCGAAACCCATAAAAAAAATTTCGTAATTTTAACTCAACGCTAACTGGGCAAAGTGGCGCGGACGGCGTACGGCGGACGGCGGACGGCGTACGGCGTACGGCGGACGGACGGATTTTTTTTTATTCGATTTTCTGAATCTACGTATCTTGAAACGTAAACCAACAAATTTTGAGGGGGGTTAAAAAAAATTTTTCTTTGGGCGATTCCAATGGTTCATTATCGAAGATAATAAACCAAAATCCGTCCGTCCGCCGTACGCCGTCCGCCGTCCGCGCCACTATGCCCAGTTAGCGTTGAGTTAAAATTACGAAATTTTTTTTATGGGTTTCGACCAACCCCACAATGGTCCTCGAAACTTTTCATAACCCTAGGTCAAGGGGAAGGGGTTCAAAACGAATTTTGAAATTTTGATAATTTCATATCTCGAAAAATTCATATAGAACGGTATAATTTTTATTTCATATTTAGATAGAGTTTGTTCCGTAGAATTTTTTAAGACAATCCGCAGCTTTGTACGACCAGCCGTTCGTTCACAATGACGGCTCAAAGATTGTGCCTCACAACACGATCGTGACTCTTGACTGTTGAAATACAGGTCCATTTTCATACTAAAAGCTCTTTGGAACATCATATGGCTTAAGTGATGTCGAGTTTGTTGTTATGAGGTGCGTTTCGTGCTACGGAAATGAAGGTAATTTCGAATGTTTGTTGGTAGGTACTTCTTTTATAGAAAAATTATTACCGACGTAGTAATTAAAACCCCAGAATTATATCGTATTAATTAATCATAATTAATAATAATAATTATTAATAATAAATACGAATTATTAATACCTAACAATAAATTATAATAATTTTCACTAGGTACTTGATAAAATTGTTAATAATTAGTGATAATTGATAATAATAATTAATCTAACATTTAGGATCTAGACATTTAGACCTGGTGATCTAGACAGAAGGGTGATCTGTACAAAGAAGATAATGAACCGTTGTGTCAAGAATTTGCAGAGTTTTTTTATTCGATTTTCTGAATCTACGTATCTTGAAACGTAAACCAACAAATTTTGAGGGGGGGTTAAATTTTTTTTTTCTTTGGGCGATCCCAATGGTTCATTATCGAAGGTTGTAGCTCCAATCAATATGACATCCACTTGAGGCCATGATGGGAATGACAGGAATTGTAAATTTGAAGACTACATGGGAAAACGAGGTAATTCAATTTTTCCCAGACGTCCAGGAGAGCAAAGTTTACTTCTAAATCTTTCATTTTTGTTCACACTATCGAAAATTCTGTCCACTTCGACGAGTCTACAGCCTGGACCAATCGACTTGAAGTTTTTTACATATCTTCTTTATAGCATGGCTCAGTGCCATTTGAACGAAATAAGCAATTATCTCAACCCAAAAAAAAATTAGGGACAAAAAAACTGAAATTTAGGGTAATTAAGGCTAATTATGGCCATATCTCGGCTCCTAGTTGACCGATCAACTTGAAATTTGGTATGGATCTTTTTGGTGTGGATAATAGAAAGCCCTGAAAGTTTCAAGTCGCTAGGTCTAAAGGGAGCCGAGTTATATAACTTCAAAAACCAATTACCATGTTTTTCTACTTTTTTCAGTCGGTCAAGGCTACAGCCTCTCCACCTTCGCCGATTGACTTGAAATTTTGCACGGAGCTTCGTTTCAAGTGTAGCAAGTGCCTTTTGAAAGATTCAAGTCGATATCTTTAAAGGGAGCCGAGTTATATAACTTCAAAAACCCGGTTTTTCACCCTTACCTGTTCTTCTTCTCCTCAATCAGTTTGGCATTTCCACCTTCACGGATTGACTTGAAATTTTGCACAGAGCTTCGTTTCAACATCAGACAGTGCCTTTTGAAAGGTTTAACCCATTATCTCAACCCAAAAACTTTTAGAAACAAAAAACTGAAATTTAGGCTAATTTTGGCAACTTTGACGAGTCTACAGCCTGGGTAACCGGACCAATCGACTTGAAATTTTGCATAGACCTTCTTTATAAAATGACCCACTTCAACAACAAAAAGATGTGATATCCCCCCAAAAAACACTCCGTGTAAAAATCACCCCGCCTCGCAAATATCATTCTTCAGAGGCCGGAAAAAGTTATGATATCCACTTTCCCCGCCCGCCCTTTTCCTCATTAAGGAGCTAAGTATAATGAAAAGCTTAACCACTTCACAAGCACCGTACCCCTTTCGAAGTCTCCCCTTGGCGCTATTGCGAGACGTTTTTAGTACTTCCACAAGCAACTAATACTTGTATAAAACGTTAACCACCATCAAGTATTAGTTGCTTGTGGAAGTAATAAAAACGTCTCGCAATAGCGCCAAGGGGAGATTTCGAAAGGGGTACGGTGCTTGTGAAGTGGTTAAGCTTTTCATTATACTTAGCTCCTTAATGAGGAAAAGGGCGGGCGGGGAAAGTGGATATCATAACCATTTCCGGCCTCTGAAGAATGATATTTGCGAGGCGGGGTGATTTTTACACGGAGTGTTTTTTGGGGGGATAACGTAATTACAACTCGTTACTTTCGTTTCCAGTTTCCAACCAATTGGGATCATCTAGAAGCGTTCGGATCGCATCGGATCCAAGCCCCTGATCTGTTTAGCTGGTTGGTCAAGCGCTTCCTTGATGGTAGTTGGGCTGCTATGGTTCCTAATTCCCCCGTTCTGCCTGAACGCGAATTACCCCTACGTTCCACAACCACGCTCGCGGTATTTGAAAGCTGCGCGGTCCTGCGTCGGATGGACGTATCTGAGGGACGTGTACAACCGCAGAATCCCTTCATGCTCCCCAACTGATTTGAACGCTTACGGTTATTCCGACGTTTAGACCGATACAAATGAAGATGGTAGGCATCATTCAATACGACGTAAGAACATGCGCCAACGAAACCCAAATATTCACAATACACGTTTGTGTTCATTACTTCTTTATACACTTTACGGACGACTTGGTGAAATATGTTTGCACGGAGTTCTTGATCGACTTCTTTTTGGGCTCATTTATTGGTGAACTGTTCTTTATTTTCATAATTCATCTTTTTTGTTCATGTTTTGTCAAACTTTTCAGCATTATTTGTCCAATATTTGCTCTGTAATTTGTTGACAAAATTCGATTTTGTGAGCAATGTTTGTCTTTATTGTAGCTCTTGCCCACCCACATTTTATTTCATTTTTCAAGAGGAGGAATGATTTAAAAGGAAAATAACTACATAAATCACTTCAACAAACCACCTTCCAAAAGTACTAATTTTATCTAGGATATCAGAAAATGGGTTTCGTGAAAATTATCAACTTGAATTTTAAAATCAGGCAATGTTCTCTAATTGACTGTACATACATCGCCAAACATCTTTTTGGCAACTTTGTAACCATTCAACCTGAGTAGTAGTAAGAGGGTACGCCGAGCTCAAATCATCACAAAAATAACACAAAATAATTTCTGACTTGAATCCTTGATAAAAAGTTTTAACACAAAACATCAGAACACATTTTTTAACACAAAACATCAGAACCAGTGACTTTTTCATTAAGCGACTTAAATCCCTGTTAAAACTTTTTTACCATAAAACATCAGAACCAGTGACTTTTTCATTAACCGACTTAAATCCCTGTTAAAACTTTTTTACCATAAAACATCAGAACCAGTGACTTTTTCGTGGGTGACTTTTTTAAAAATATTTTTTATCAGAAACTCTAGCGAACTTTAAAAATTAGGAAAAAATGCAAAATTATGTCTATTTAGGGGTCGATATTTTCGAAATTTAGCTCCCTCTGATGTTTTCACTAGAAAAAAAATAAAAAAATAAAAAATGACGTCACGCTAAAAATATTTTTGAATCGTCTTAAATTAAAATGATATCGTCTTAAAAAAAAATATTTCTGCTAATTAGTAGCATAAGAACTTTTTAATGAACACTGCTCATTAAAAATAAAATCTCCTTAATACTTCAAGCATTCTGAACTTTAGCAGTATCGAAACTGAAACTCAAAATCCTTCTTCAGTTTGGCTTTATTCTCATTATAAAGCAATTTTCTAAGTTGATATTCAGTAGCATTTTTAGGAACCTTAATCTTTGTTTCTTTAAGCCATACCTTTACTTCCTCCTTTGTACGGAGCGGTGGTTTACCATCGACACCCAATAAACGTTCTTTTAACAACCGTTTACAAAATCTATACTCCTTCAATTCATATTGAATCTCGTCTAGTGCGTCACAGTTTCTATCATAAAATCGAAATTCAGGTGTCTTTACAAACTCCCAGAAACCTCCATGTTCATCACATATATCTAATGCTTCGTCGCTTAAAACCATATCTCTTTATTTATTATAGAAAATATTTTTTTTTAGAAAATTTATTAAAGGGGGTACCCCCTTTAACGTCCAAGTCGAATACAAGTCGAAAACATTTAAAGAAGACTTTTCAAAACTCTTAAAGGTGGAGCACGAATCGGCCCCACCTTTAACGTCCAAGTCGAATACAAGTCGAGAACATTTAAAGAAGAATTTTCAAAACTCTTAAAGTGGGGGCGAATCGCCACCACCTTTTTAAATTAAAAAACTCTTAGGATTTCTAGAGCCTCATGCTATCTAGCTTGTTGCGTGTGAACTAAAGGAAATGATAAATAATGCGAGATTAATATTCCGTACACTATCTCAAAGTAGGCCAGCTGACCTCGCATTCCCATTTCAGATAGTTCGCAGTTCCTATCTCAATATTCACAATCAGTTTCTCCTCAACTGTTCAACATGGTGCAACCTAACAACTATCTAAGACTTACTTACTGTGATGAAGCAGATTTTCAAGAATACATCAAAGACATTGAAAAGTATCATGAGGAGTGTTTAAACTTTGTGAAAATGATCAAAAACTGTGACAGTGCAAGTGATGCCAGAGAAATGATTGTGAGAGATAAAATTGTTGTTCCTGTAAGAAAAAACTATGATTTACATAAACTGCTAAGCATACCTAATACTTCAACTAAAAAAAATATTAGAAATCCTGAACAAATGCATAATTTTTTAATGAAGCATTTAGTTCAAAACCATAATTTGGAAACAATATCTTACCCTAACCAGAAAAATATTGTTGAAGTAGAAAGTTATTTATTGAAATCTGGTCAAATTATAAAAAAACAATCTTCTAAACTCTTTTATATGAATGCAGCATATGGTTATTATTTAGATGTTTATTATCAACATACTATGACAACAGGAGGTGATTGGAAATGTTGCCTGAGAGAAAAGTTTTGTATCTCCCTTAGTCATAGCAAAAAGTTGAGAACTGTCGGCATAACAGTAAAGAAATTTCCTAAATTGAAATTTCTCAACATGTCTTTTAGGACATTCTATCAAAACCATAAAGACATAGAAAGAATGTTGGATGATACTACCTACAGCCAGTTCTGGACTCAGACGTGAATGGATACTCAGTGTCATGTGGCTGTGTGAAGGTTGTGTGAAGGTTGAAGCTCACGCGTGAGCTCCAACCTTGAGTTCACCTTCCAAGAACATTGCAATATTATTTCTGTTTTTATTGAGATATTCCCAATAAAAATAATTATAAGATTTTGTTTCATTTCCCCCCTTTTCTTATCAAGGTGAGTTTTAGATATCCTCTTTTATCATATTTTTAAGTGGCATATAGTCGAGAGTGACTTCTGAAACCAAAATTACATAAGCAAAAGTGTTTTCTGGTACATTATTTTCAAAATCTGCTCGTAAAATTATATTACTTTTTTGTCCAGATATGGACTGTGGTTGTCTAGTTATATTTACACTGAATATTGGATAGCTCTCTTTGAAGAACTGAGGCTCATAATATGGAAGGGATGAGTCTTGACATACTATTCTTTTGAAATCCGTGTACATGGTGTAAGCTAAACTAAAATCCCCTGAACTCCAATCTAAATTCAAATGTTCTTCAGGATAACTTTTTCCTGCTACTTCAAAACTAATATTTTTAACATTCAAATGATCAAATTTGGAATTATTTTTCTTTTGATCATTTTTTCTGGCAGTTTGGAAGACAACAAATCCCCAGATCGGATTCTGTACATTTCTGTAAATATTTGTAATGTTGAAGTTTAGAGTTTTTCCAGTAACTTTTTGTTCGATACATTGTAATTTTTTAAAGTGAAACAAATAAGGAGAAGTACTGAGTTCAGCAATTAATTTAGCTTTGGATTCACTCTCATATTCAATTATTGGTACTCTTAGGTAGAAAGTTTTAATTTCTACTTTTCCCTCTACAGCTTCAGGACTAGTATCTACCTTGTAACGAAAGAGGGCATTATCATCAGAATTTCTAATGAATGTAATTTCGAATCCACCCTTGTAAATTGGAACGACATCACTGAAGAACCCCAGACCTAAATCACCCAATTTACCATTCGCACTGAAATTTCCCCCACCAGCCACTTTAGAATTGAAACCAGAATTCAGTACTTTACCATTATAGTTTGCTGGTCCTGAGAAAGAAGCTATGCCCATCACACGACTAGCAATACCCGGTTCTTCAATTTCATCAATAACCGTATTGTGTTTTTTTACTTCAATTTTGGAAAAAAGGTGTGCAACAAAATTGTCTACCATCTTTATATTATCATTAGGACCATAGTTTTTTGTTGCATCTTTAGGAATGTATTTTCCAGCAATGTAATATTGAATATTGCTGCTAAGAAACTCATCATCTAGACACAATTTGAAAATTGTTCTTTTATTCTCAGAGTTCAATTCCAAATTAGATTCGGGATTAAAGTTTCGATACTGAAGCCTTGTGATTTCAGAATCGTATTTCGAGTATATTGATTTAATTTGATTCATATTTATTATAGGAAAAAAAGTTTTTTTTTATAGAATCGAAATTCTATAAAAAATATCAAGATAGTGGAATAGAAAATATTAAAATCCAGTTCTGAAAACTTCCCCATGTTTTAAAAGTGATAGTTTGATAGGATCCACATTTTTAACTTCTTTCTTATTTTCATTATATTCATTTAGAATAGTACTTTTCATATTTATATAATTTTTGGTTTATTATCTTCGATAATGAACCATTGGAATCGCCCAAAGAAAAAAAAATTTTAACCCCCCCTCAAAATTTGTTGGTTTACGTTTCAAGACACGTAGATTCAGAAAATCGAATAAAAAAAAATCCGTCCGTCCGCCGTACGCCGTCCGCCGTCCCCCGTCCGCCGTCCCCCGTCCGCCGTCCGCCGTCCGTGGCACTTTGCCCAGTTAGCGTTGAGCTAAAATTACGAAATTTGGTTTCTGGGTTTGGACCAGCCCCACAATGATCCTCGAAACTTTTCATAACCCTAGGTCAAGGGGAAGGGGTTCAAAACGAAATTTAAAATTTCGACAATGTCATATCTCCAAATATTTAACTGAACCGTGTAATTTTTAGTTCACTTTTGAATGACCTGAAAAATTACGAATCTTTTAAGACCAATTGGATTTTTTTGCGACCAGCCGTTCGTTCACAGTGACCGCGCAAAGGTTTAGGAAAAACACTAAACTTTCGCGTCGAAAACGGCCGTTATGTGACCCAACCCCCAGACGCCCAGAATAAAACTACCTTTTTTCATCTTCCCGGTAAACTACAGTCTAGAAATTTTAACCGTGAGTCGGGGATAGACCACATTGCAATATTCACTCGGTTTCTCATTTGTAAAATTGTTTAAATAATACCTTTTTGTAATAATACAAATTAAATTTTGATGATGAGCTATTGACTTGAAATTTTAAAAATAGGTCAGAACTGGATCACAATGCAATATTCACTCGGTTTCTTGTCTGTAAAATTGTTCAAATAATACCTATTTGTTTAAACAAATTAAATTTTGATGATGAGCTAGATACTTGAAATTTTAAATATAGGTCAGAAATGGATGACATTTCAATATTCACTCGGTTTGTATGACATGGTATGAGTATGGTATGGTATATTATTGTATGTATGATTTGGTATAATACAGTATGGTATGATAGGAAAGAAATTCGTATGGTATGGTATGTGTACGGTGAGAATATAGTATGGTGCCGATTTGCAATACAGTCTGGTATAGACGGAAGGGTGATCTGCACAAGGAAGATGATAAACCGTTGTGTCAAGAATTTGCAGAGTTTTTATTTCTTGTTCGATATCATTGAACTCTTCATCAGATATTTTACCGTCTTTAATTGCTTTTGTAAACTTTTCCTCAATCGAATTTAATTTAGCTTTTGCTAAAAGCTCAATTTCAGAGTGTTTATTAATTTTTTTATTGAAAAATCCGCTTGAAGTCCTTAATATTATCGATAAGGTTGTCAATCCTGTAGAAATTGGAACACTGAATGGAATTATTATTGGTAATGCCATAGAAGTACCAACCAGTCCGAGTTCTGAGAGGGCGAATAAAAATTCGGCACCGTAAAGAGTACTGGATAGTTTTCCATATTTTTTTCTCAAACTATTTCTCATTTTCACTTCATCTTCTAAAAATTTGTATTGATTGATAATTCGATTGATTCTATAATTATTCTCATTAAACTCGGGAAAAATTATTTTTGGATATAATCTAGGATGAGGAGTAAATTCTTCAGGGGCTGAAGGTGATTCATTATTATTTGAGTACATTATTTATTATAGGAAAAAGAGTTTTTTTTATAGAATCGAAATTCTATAAAAATATCGAGATATATAAAATTTAATAAAAGAAATTAAGATTTTTCTTCAATGTTCTCATGCTATTTTCAAAATCGTGTCCTTCTGATAGCTTTTTCAAAATTAATAAACATAAATGTCCACAGATAGGTGGATCACATTGGTTTTGGATTTGCTCCTCATTATAAAATAAATTTTCTGAACCTAAATATTGAACAAGTTCTCTTGGTGGTGGAGCATTACCATACGAATCAAAATAATATTTTAAATTGTTATTTTTATAAAATGCAGTCCAGTGGCTTCCAGCCTCATCAGAATTTTCTAGATTTATAATTCCACATTCCGTGTGGTTCACTTTCTCTGGTAATTCATCCTTCATGAAAACTCCTTTGAAGTTTTTAATTTTCATTTCTTTCGATAATCTTTCAATATCAAAATTGGTAAGAGGCCGGAAGCTATTTAGTTTTTTGATTTGGTAGGTTTCTTTTTAGGTTTCTTTTTAGGTTTATTTTTCTTCATTCCAGAGCCGATACTTAAACTTTTTGCATTTTGTGCTAATCTCTCCATTTCCAGGTTATGACGTTTGATTTCTGCTTCTTCAGCAGCTTTATGTTTCGAATCTATTACTGAAGATGCTATTGCCGCACTTCCTCCCATTAACGCTCCTAGTGCTCCCATTCCTGCAAAAACTAAAGGCAAAAAACCCCCAGAATGATTTATTTTTAACTGATCATAATTCAGTTCCAATTCTAGACCTTTTTTATTCTTTATACTTTTATCAATATTTTTTTTCTGTGTTTCATTCAACAGGATTTTATGATTTCCTTTTCCAGTAATATCTGCAAAAGTCAGTCGTACTTTTACTGGAGCACGTTTTTTATAAGCAGATCTTATTTTTTTCATTTGTATTTCCGACAAATTTATTTGATGTGTAATCATTTTATTATAGGGAAAAAAGTTTTTTTTTATAAGATGATCTTATAAAAAAAACAATCATAATACCTAATTAGTATACACCCATCCCAAAGAATCTTTTGGTTTTCATAGCAGTTTTTACTGTAGCAGCCCCCAATTTTTCACCGATATTTGTTGAACTTTTCATAATTTTATCAGCTTCATCTTCCAATTGTTTATCAGCAAGATGCCTATCACTAGTTTTCTCATGATCTCTGTAAAAAATGTCATGTTGTTTACAGGCTTTATCAAGACTATTTATACCTTCATCACCTCTATTTAATCTCTTATCCAATTTAGTAAATGGTCCACAATATTGATAACCACCTGGGAGATGCATTTCTGGAATAACAGGCCCAAGTTTATTAAGAATAGTATTGAAAATACCAGAACCATTTTTTATCATATTTTTGGGTAAATTATTAATAATTTTAATCAAGTATTCAGTTCCCTTGGGATTATCAATATATTTCTCCAGTTGATCTGTAATTAATTTTATAATTCCCAATTTTTCATTGTGAAAATTATTATTTCCTGCCTGCTCTTGAGCATACAAATAGTATAGTCTTTGTTGAAGTTGATTCAAATTATCTATATATTTAAATTCTACAGGATTTTCAGTATATTTAATCAACCCAGTACCAATCTTTTTCTTTTTACTATACTCCCAGATAGGTTTTATGATTTCTTTCCATTTTTTACTAACACTTGATTTTGGTTGTTTGGATTCGGGATTATTATTTTGAAACATGCTATTTGTTTGAATGAGGATTTTTGCATAAGCTTTAATGTCTTCATTAGTGTATTCATCTTTGGATGGAATATCAGAAGCTATGGGTTTTGTTAAGAGCTTCCATAAGCCTTCAGTACCGGAATATTTCATTTTTTCTATTTCAATATCATTTCCATTTACCTTTATCTGTTTATTTCCTATAAAGATATGATTTTTTAAAGGGTATACTCCAAATTGTCTATCGGGATGAAGAATATATAATTCTGCAATTGCTCCAATACCCAAAGGCCCTACAGAAGAGTTTGGTAATTTAACACTTTTTTGTAATATTAATTCCATTTCATCATCACTATCTACATTGTCACTTGAAAAGCTTTGATTTAATGTATTTTCAGTATCAATACCTTGAACCTCGGCATCAACATCTTTAAAAGTAACTTTTTTAGGTGAACTGATAGCCAAGGGGTTAAACGTTTTCATTACAGGAATGAGTTCTAATTTTTTACCAAGATCTTCATCAGTTTGTTTCACTGCTTTTTCTACCTTATCTAATCGTGAAGTTATAGGTTCATAAGTCTTTTCTCTTGTTTCCTTATCAGATGCTTGGTTAACCCTTTCTTGTTTTGCTAATTTCTGTAAATTTTTCTTGAGTTTAATCGATTTATTAGCTTCAGCCACAGTCATGGGCTTACGTTTTGGTTTTGTGAAAATTATTTGTTCATCTTCAGAGGGTTGATCAATCTTTTTGATTTCTCTAAGTTTCGCTTCTTTTTCTTTCATCACTTCATTTTGCGCTTCTTTGAATTTCTGTCTAAGCGCTTGTTGTACAGTAATTTTTGTTGTCATGTTTTTATTATAGGAAAAAATTTTTTTAAATCGGTCAAACGTTAAAACGCTTAAACGCTTAAACGCTCAAACGCTCAAACGCTTAGGAACGCTATTTTTGCGTTTTTAAGCGTTTCCCAAGGCGATTTTTTAAGCGTTTCCCAAGGCGATTTTTATAGGGAATCTCTATAAAAACAAACTTAAAATCTATATTTTTTATCTAAAATATTTCACCAAATTTCTTTCGGTAACGCCCGTTACTGCGTTTCTTTGTTAGGTCAATCGTTAGAAAACCAAAGTCCTCATCCCAACAAGAATAGCATAATTCTTTGAATTGATCATAAGTGAAATCACTTCCCACATATTCATCATAAATATCTCGCATGTATCTTGGTCCTTGTCTAAATACACATAAAAAATTAATATTGTTTCTAATGAGTTGTTTATCAACTTTTGACCATGATTGTGTCAAGTAAGCGCACGAGATTTTCTTATGACGTCCTCTAACGTAATAATCTTTAATAACTTGTTGCTGTTGAACATTAACACAATCATCAAAAACTACCAAACTGTTCGACTGACAATCATCTAGGGGTATAATCTCGTCACAATTACTGAAAAACTGCGCTATTTCCACACCATCTTTTGCAGAAATTTTTTCATAAGCGCTTCTCAAAACCTCATATCCAATCTGATCCAGAGATTTTGAAAAAATATATAGATAATGAAAGGGGATTCCCCATGATTTTGTGATGAGATTATAGAGAAGTGTTGTTTTCCCGCAACTAGAAGTTCCTACTATTAATACTCTTAAAGGAAATGGTAAAATTCCTTTTCTAACCTCTTTTTTATCAAACGGAATTGGATCAATCTCGTACTCATCTTTTACTCGTGGTTTACTCATCTTTATTATACGAAAAAAAAACTTTATCTAATAATAAAAGCATGACTCTAATAAAGATTTCTGATAAACACCAAGATCTAAAAATAACTTTTGCTCAAAAAATTGTTCTAAATCCCAATAAAAATTATAAACTTGGAATAGTAAAGTTATTATTTACTTCACCTTCTCTTTCATTTCAAGTAAAAGATGTAATGATATCAATAAAATTGCCTATTACAGATGTATGGCATCATCACGAGTTTGTGTTAGATGGCACATTTACTGTTGAGACGTTTAGAAGAGAATTATATTTAAAAATAAAAAATTATATAAATAATCTCATGAAGACATTTGAGGTAAATAAAACATTGTATAAATCACAAATTGACGCATTAAAAAAAATAAAACCTGAAAGTTTGGTTTTTAAAGTAGACTACACTGCAAATCGTAATAGATTTTTTCTTAAATCTCCTGTTTTAATTGAAGTGTTACGTTTTGGAAATTTCTGCGAACTATTTGATTTTAAACAATGTAAAACACCTGGGGATTATTTTGAAATTAATAAGGACTACTATTCTGAAGACAACCCAAAGTTAATCAAACCTATTTCGTTAATTGAATGGCATTGTAATATTATTGATTATAGTTTTGCTAATCATGATGAGCATTCCCATCTTCATAGCGAACATGAATTACTGCATGTATCTTTGATAGAGACACTGATTCTCCCCAATACTATTTATATGGAAACAAATAAAAAGATTCTTTACAGACCTATACGAGAAGGAATGAGAGATATTAAAGAGATTAAACTATCATGTAGAAATGAAAATGGAAATGAGCTACAATTTGAAAATGTTACAGTTTATTTGCATTTGATTGAAGAGTGAGGAGTTTCTTTTTTATGAGATATTTCTCATAAAAAACTTTTTTTCCTATAATAAAATGGATAATGATTTAACCGATCCTATTTACTGTCACAAGTGTAAAAAGAAAACTAATAATGTTGATGCTGAAAGAGTGCAAACTATCAACGGGAGATGGAGAGTGGCTGCTAAATGCGCAAAATGTAAAACCAATAAGAGTAAATTTATCACTTCACCTGTGAAAGAAAATTCTGAAGAGTCTGTAGTAGAAGATCTGAATGATGATGAAAAATTATCTCTCGCTAAAGAATTACACAAGCCAATAAGAAATAAATTTCAAAAAAGGGTAATAATTACTAAAGGTATTGATGATTTGTGGGCTGCCGATTTGTTAATCATGAAAAATTATGAAAAAGAGAATGATGGATACGGTTATATGCTTAATGTTATCGATACATTTTCAAAATTTGTATGGGTCTTACCCTTGAAGAAAAAGGATGGAAAAAGTGTAACAAAAGCTTTTGAGAAAATCATAGAAAAGGCCAAATCACAAAATCATAAAGCTCCTAATTTACTGCACACTGACAAAGGCTTAGAGTTTGAAAATAAAATGTTTAAAGAATTTCTGAAAAGTCACCAAATAAAAATGTATCATACACAGAATGAAGAAAAATCGGCAATCATAGAAAGATTTAATCGTACATTGAATGGAAAAATTAAAATTCTTTTTGAAGTTGAGAATAATAAAAAATGGGTCTATTTTCTACAGGATTTAATTAATGAATACAATTATAAAGATTTTCATAGATCTATTGGTATGAAACCATCAGAAGTCACAAAATTAAATCAAAATGACGTCACAGTACGATTATTTGGAAACAAAAAAAATTTACAGAAAGTTAAATTCAGTGTTGGTGATAGGGTTCGTATCACAGGATTTAAAAAAACTTTTGTAAATAAATATAAAGCAAATTGGACTAGAGAAATTTTTGTGGTTTCTGATATTCTCTCTACTAATCCAATAACATACAAAATCAAAGATTTAAATGATGAAGATATTGAAGGATCTTTTTATAATGAGGAATTGCAAAGAACTGCTTTCTGAAAATAAGAAAAAATGAGGGGTAAGTTAAAAGGATCTCTCCAATAATAGACAAAAGAAAAAGGTGAGGGGTAAGTTAAAAGGATAAATAGTATCCATACAAGAATAGGCAAAAAAGAAAAATTGGGTGGATAATAAAAATTGAGGGGTAAGTTAAAAGAATATATTCTATAATAAATAAAGAGATATGGTTTTAAGCGACGAAGCATTAGATATATGTGATGAACATGGAGGTTTCTGGGAGTTTGTAAAGACACCTGAATTTCGATTTTATGATAGAAACTGTGACGCACTAGACGAGATTCAATATGAATTGAAGGAGTATAGATTTTGTAAACGGTTGTTAAAAGAACGTTTATTGGGTGTCGATGGTAAACCACCGCTCCGTACAAAGGAGGAAGTAAAGGTATGGCTTAAAGAAACAAAGATTAAGGTTCCTAAAAATGCTACTGAATATCAACTTAGAAAATTGCTTTATAATGAGAATAAAGCCAAACTGAAGAAGGATTTTGAGTTTCAGTTTCGATACTGCTAAAGTTCAGAATGCTTGAAGTATTAAGGAGATTTTATTTTTAATGAGCAGTGTTCATTAAAAAGTTCTTATGCTACTAATTAGCAGAAATATTTTTTTTTAAGACGATATCATTTTAATTTAAGACGATTCAAAAATATTTTTAGCGTGACGTCATTTTTTATTTTTTTATTTTTTTTCTAGTGAAAACATCAGAGGGAGCTAAATTTCGAAAATATCGACCCCTAAATAGACATAATTTTGCATTTTTTCCTAATTTTTAAAGTTCGCTAGAGTTTCTGATAAAAAATATTTTTAAAAAAGTCACCCACGAAAAAGTCACTGGTTCTGATGTTTTATGGTAAAAAAGTTTTAACAGGGATTTAAGTCGGTTAATGAAAAAGTCACTGGTTCTGATGTTTTATGGTAAAAAAGTTTTAACAGGGATTTAAGTCGCTTAATGAAAAAGTCACTGGTTCTGATGTTTTGTGTTAAAAAATGTGTTCTGATGTTTTGTGTTAAAACTTTTTATCAAGGATTCAAGTCAGAAATTATTTTGTGTTATTTTTGTGATGATTTGAGCTCGGCGTACCCTCTTACTACTCTGAGTTCAATTTGATAGGTACCTACTCCTATGGCATCGTCCAGTAGCCTGCGCACAATTGTTACCTAGAAGCATTACTTATCACTTTGTTATTGTAGTTAGTTATTAGCGTTAATATGCATTATTATAAATTACTCCCGGACATAAATTGTAGATATAAACGGAGATAGGCCGGATTTCAAAACGGCCTCCACTGCTGACTCAAGCTAGGTTCTGCGCAGAGTTTAATGCGCACACCTTTCCTGTTCGGTTGTGCACCCATTTGGAATTCGACGTTTCGAGTTCAAGCAATTCTTGTTCTTTGTCATTTCTCTGACGTTAGACAAGTGCAAATGCGAATTTTCGATAACCGTACGGTTAAGGACCGCTAAAGGGTGGTTTTGGACTGTTTCAAATTACTAGAGGCGCATGGTGAGGCTGAAGAGGCCTTGAGTTGCTCGAGAAACGCATAAAATGGTGAAAAGGTTGACAGGGGATGGTAGAAGACTGTTCAAGGGTTCCTTTGGACCGTTTCAAATTACTAAGGCGCTTCTGGTGGGGCCGAAGAGTGGCTGAGATGTTTAAAAAACATTTTTAATGGTGAACGATGACTGGTTGAGGACTGCTTGAGAATGCCTTTGGGCTGCCTGAATGGACTAGGGGTGCCTGGTGAGGCTGAAGGGGCCTGGTGAGGCTGTGATGCTCAAGAAGGCTTGGAATCATCTAAAGATGGCACAGTGGCGTATGGATAGTTCTCAGGAATCTCTAAATATAGGAGGACTTGAGACGGTTAAGGAAGGCTGGGGTTAGCTAGGAAGTTATAGGGTGGGCTTGAGGCTGGGGTGTTCTCTATTGTCTGGGGGAGCTTCAAATGGTCCAAGGCGACTTGGAAAGGTTAATAATGACTGGGGATGGTTATGGATGACTTGGAATGGTTGAGGATGACTGATGCAGAGACGTAACCAGGGGGTGGGTTTAGGGTTCCATACCTTTTTCCATACCTCTCGCGGTAGGCCCTGGTCTGGACACCCCCCCCCCCCCCCTATAGAAATTATACCAGTACAAGTGATTTGGCCAAAATGAATACAAAACGTATTGGCAACAGAGATATGAACCATGAAATCTCGACACCATGTTGACCGGATGATTGTTGTTATGAAAATCAAGTATTTTATTTTTGATTGAACAGTATTTCAAAATATATTTTTTTCCCTTTTACAAGTGGACAGAAATTCACGATCTTCCCCATTACTGACTTGCCGATCTAGATATCTACAAATTACCAATTCGAGTTCCTTGAAATTGGACGCATAATGTAATTAATGGATTCTATTGTTTGTGTACAGCAATATTTCACTCATTGGCGAATTATTTGTAAGCTCGTAGACATTCACGAGTAATGATACGTTGAATAGCTCTCGGGTGAACTTGGGGAGTTGAGGAAATTGAGCCCATTGTTCAAGAGAATGTGGTGCACGGAAAGAACCGTTCGACATTCAGAGGTGCCTTCCAGCGTGTAACCTATCATTAGCAGGTGAAATGTCACAAATGAGCCATTTACATTTTGTGACGGCGGAATACGATTCAGATGGATTACCTCGGAGGGAAAACGTACAAGTTACTAATATCTTATTACTCAAAACATCACCAATTCTTGTTTTCTGAATACGGTCCAATAAAAGGGATTGAATTAGTTTCAGCGCTATTCCTCTAATACCATACTTATAAAGTTTCTTAAACAACAGAGTCAACATGTACAACAGAGTACATGTTCAACTGAGTCAAAGGCCTTTTTTATATCAAGAAAGGTACCTATCACATTATATCCCTCATCAAGCTTCTGAGATATCAAGCTGAGATATCATAATTATTTAGATCAAAAAAAGTATGAGCGGTCCCTACCCTATTCTGAAAACCATATTGGTTTGTCGAAAGGATCCCATACTAATCCAGGAAGGAAACAACGTGATTTTAAGCACTTTTCCGATAATTTCGCCAGTGATAAAGAAAGAGCGATAGGCCTTATAGTTCTGCATATCACTTCTATTGCCACTCTTGTACAAAGGAACCACAACAGTCGACATCAGCAACGTTGGAAAAGTACCAGAAGAAAAGGCTAAATTGAAAATAAATGCCAAAGGGGCACTGATTTCTTGGGCCATTCTCTTAAGCAACTCATTAGTTATGCTAGTGACAAAGAATGAGCAACTACTCTTCCTAAGTTCCTTCACATGCATGGCTCCCTAATCCTAATCACTGCCGCAGTCGTCCCCACTCTGACACCATTGAGCAGATCGCTCACAAATAGCGCGAACAACAATGGGGATGAGGGGCAACCCTGCCTGACTCCACAGTCCACCATTAACTGTTCCGTAGATTTCTCAGAACCCGCCATAAATTTGGAAGAATCTCTAAAGGTGGTCAGCGTGAAGAAAAGATACCCACGGTCGACAGTATCACACATAGATTTCAGTCCACAAAAAGGCGTAAACTTATCGGAACCAACCCAAGCTTTACCAGGCCAGTTAAGGTGAACATTTAATTTGTTTTCTAAATCATTTAGAACCGTCAAAAAGTTTGAATTCCGTCGCGCTGTCTGCCTCCAAGTTGCACTTAGAGACACGGACTCGCTCTACAACAGGACGTTTTATTTCGACAAGTAGAGCGCTGTAAGAAGTTAAGTGATGTTGAATTATTAAAATTGAAATAATCTCATAGATAAGAACTCCAACGCATTAATAATTATTATCCATTTAGTGATTGTCAGTGGATTAAATCCTAATTCAAACTAGAAAAAAAGTGTGTTCTGCAAATTTATGATACCTCGGGGAACTGCCTATTCATTCATGTTCTGTTTCAAGCCTTGTGATGCTAATATTGACAATTTACTTGCACTTTTGGTTCGGTGTATATCCGAGATCACCATTTGGATTCACTGACGCGTCCGCGAGGATTTGCAATTCCGCTGGTTGAGACTGCAACTTGAAGGTAGGTCAAGGGGACACCCGGAATGAGAGTGAAGGAGGAAATTATCCAGACTCAAACCAGAAAAGTTACTCTTGTTTTCTACAACCTCAAAACTTTACGGTCCAACGTTAGAAATTTACTGCTACTGCGCGGGAAAATCAATAATAATAATAACAGAATATATTCAGGGCATAGCTAGTTGTGGTTTACTTTGTAGAGAGAGAGAGAGAGAGTTTGTTTATTTGTTGCCATTATGCCGTAGAGCACATTGCAAAAGTCATAGTACATACAAATATTAATAGAAAAATCAGGTGACACGTCATACACAAAATAATATCATAACAGAAATAAAATAAGATAAAGTCGAAATGTGGTCACACAAAGATAACAGAGAGCACGAGTACTATGTATAAAAAATTCCTCGGCAGACTAGAAAAATTGAAATAATATACTAAAACTACTTGGTAACAATCAATAAAAAAGGCTAAAAACTATCAAATAGAAATTCCTCTCGAGAGTAAAACGCTTTCCTTTTCAAATAGGATGTAATCGTTTTTTTAAAACTACCAAGAGTTTCTTCTCTGAGCATCATCGGTAACTTGTTATAAAATTTAATCGCCCAGTAATTTACCGAGTTCTGACATCTTTTGAGCCTATTATATTTAGTAGCCAGGTCATTCTTACCTCTGGTGTCGTGAACATGGATCTCACTTCTTAACAACCATTCATTTTTATTCTTGTGGACCATAATCAGACATTCTCTTATATATACACTTGGCAGAGTCAGAATACCCAACGATTTGAAACTCTCTCGACAATCATCCCTATACCCCAATCCAGCCAGTATTCGTATAGCTTTCCTCTGGACAGCAAACAAAGCATCAGCAGATGCACAGTGACCCCATGCCAAGATTGCGTACGTCATCACGGAATGGAAACAGCCATAGTAGCATTGACAAAGCGTACCACTCGTCACACAATCCGATAAGCTACGCAGCAAGTAGAGATTCTTTTGGAGCCTGCTACCAACGAACCTACAATGATCACCCCATGTGAGTGTTGAGTCAATCATGACTCCCAAAAATTTTACGGACTCAATGCTACATGTATCATTATTCAGGGGGCGCAAAGCCACGTCAAGTACGGATGTCTTCGTTTCGTTCAAACAGAGCTTATTCCTACTCATCCATTCAGAGGTGCACTCCTGAGCACTATCACTGAGGTTCACAACATCTGCAAAACTGAGACCCGATGAAACTGCCATCGTATCATCAGCAAATCTGACAAAACTGACTCCTTTACACACCCCTTCAAGATCGTTGACGTAAATGATGAAAAGGAGAGGGCCCAAGATCGAACCCTGGGGCACACCGATACAAATATCCACTGAAGAGGAGTACACACCATTCCATTTTACTAGCTGCCTCCTATTTTCAAGGTAAGACCTCATAAGATTTATTGATTTTGGCTGAAAACCATACAGAATCAACTTGTCGAGGAGGATTTGGTGCGACACACAATCAAAAGCTTTCGAGAGGTCAAAAAACGATGCTCTAGCATAGTACCCTTTCTCGAAACTTTCCAAACAAAACTTTACAAAATCCATAATAGCGTCACTTGTGTTCATATTCTGTCGGAAACCAAACTGACTGCGAGAGAGCAAGTTGTTTGACTCGAAAAAATAGGCAATTTTGTTCTTTTTTGTATAACATAGGTCTTTTTAGGCAATTTTGGTCAATTTTGTATAACATAGTAGGTAAGTAGGTATTCAACAGAACGGTCTTGAGCTTAAAATTTAAGCTTACATGTCTTACACGTTTTTCCTTTGTGATGTGGAAATGTTACACGTGTCAGTCCAAGATTTCTTTCGTTGATTAAGTTGTGGTCTTTGATGCTGTTGGCCGCTCAATTTCATTTCATTCTTCATTAGGATGACCGCTGAGTGTTCTGGGTGGATTTCTGGATTTGGGGAAAATTAATCATTTAGTAGCTCGCTAAAGATATCTTCTTTTTTTTTTTGTACCTAGAGTTGTGAGCCAGTTTACACATGTTTTAATGGAGGTACCTAGTGTGTGAAGGGGAAATTCCACTGGTTTCTCAAAGGTCTATTAGTCAACAGGTTTCATCGTGGGTGGGCCTTGGTACCTATTTATTCTAGCATGTTGTATCATTTAATATTCTGTCCATCCCAACAATCTAAAACTCCGCTTGTCACGTTTTTTTCGTCGGAAAACCAAGGGGGATTCCGACAGTCATTTTGATTGCATTATACAAACGCTGCAATTTTATGTTACCCATGTTGAATCATCTTGTATTTATTTACCAACAATGATTCATTAGATACACGTTTAATAACAGGTTCGCATGTATGGCAAATGGTACATAATAAAGGCCGATGCCAATATTTACAAAAATAAAAAATAAAAAAAAAATAACAGGTTCGGGTTTTTGTAGCGTCCTAGTTGATTTATTTGGTCAGGATATAACCCTAGTACGATGTATCGTAGTATCGATACCAATCGAATGAATGCAGTATCGAAAGCAACTCACTACAGTGACTACACTCATTGCCTGCACTGATATATACCATCACAAGCCGAATTGAACATAGCGGAAACTGTAAAAACTTCCTTCGGATGGACCTTCACAGTGAAACGTACCGCCGTCCACAGGCTGCGGGGTCTACGTTATATCAAACAATAGCCGCTGTATCCTCTCCAAACGAGAACAATTAAACTTTACCGGAACAGTCGCGTTTTCCCTTTTTCAAAGCAGATAGTTCACTTACAATAATTGTTAATTATCAACAATCATTCAAACTGACTGTGACAGACGCTGAAAGTTGGTTGAAGGTCGTCATTCAAACTCGGATTCAAACTCGAGTACCAACATCGTAAACCGATTGCATTTACCCGTTGATTCAGTCTTTTTTCAACTGAATGTAACCTCCCTTCAACCAAATTAATAATCTCTTGAACTACTTAATTATGCCCTTTTCATCACGCAAATGAAAAAAAAATCGTCACCTTCAAATTCCAAGAATATAATATACTCTTATAACATATATAGTATAATATATTGTTATATAATATAATATATTATGTCTCTAGTGTTGGTTTACGTTTCGAATAATCGAATAAAAAAATAAAATAAAAAACCGTCCGTCAGCCGTAGTTAGCCTAGTTAGCGTTGTCCCCAGAAAACGTCAAAAGACCTCGAAAATGGTTGAGTTTAATTTGAATTAAGGATGAAATCGACCCTCTGCTTGACCAATGTACGACTCACAAACGTCGAAAAATTGGTATAATCGATTCGAATAAAGGAAGACATTTGTTTTGGGACGACTCATCGGAATTTCCGAAATTCGACTCGAAAACGTGAAAAAATAACTCGAAAAAGGTTGAATTTGAATCGAATTGAGGGTTACATTTAGGTTTAAATCGACCTTCTGAAGACCTAAAACGACTCTAAAACGTCGAAAAATTGTTATAATAGATTCTGATTAAGGAAGAACACCGGATGGGAAAATAAGATATGGTAATAATCGATTTGGATTAAGGTAGAAAATTGAGTTAGGTTGACTGATCGGAATTTCCGAAATTCGACTCGAAAACGTGAAATAATAACTCGAAAAAGGTTGAATTTGAATCGAATTGAGGTTTCATTTAGGATGCAATCAACCTTCTGAAGACCGACAAATACTCAGAAAAGTAGAAAAATTGATATAGGTAATCGATTTGGATTAAGGTAGAAAATTGAGTTATATTGACTGAGTGGAATTTCCATAATTCGAAGAAAAAACGTAAAAAAAAACTCGAAAAAGGTTGAGTTTGGATCGAATTGAGGGGTACATTTAGGTTTAAATCGACCGTCTGAAGACCTAAAACGACTCTAAAACGTCGAAAAATTGTTATGATAGATTCTGATTAAGGAAGAACATCGGAGGGGAAAATAAGATATGGTTTGGATCATGGATCAGAATCTGATCTGATCATCCTTATAAATTGAGCGAGTTTCGACTACCTTATTGTCAAGGGTTGGCGATATGTTGTTGTTGATGGCATGATGTTGATGTTTGTTGTAGCTGACGTCAGAGGACGGCTCCTCGGGTACGATGTACAACTTGACGCGATACATTGCACAGAGGAAAAAGGTTGAGTTCAATTCGAATTAAGGATGAAATCGATCCTCTGCTTGACCAATGTACGACTCACAAACGTCAAAAAATTAGTATAATCGATTCGAATAAAGGAAGACATTTGTTTTGGGACGACTCGTCGGAATTTCCGAAATTCGACTCGAAAACGTGAAAAAATAACTCGAAAAAGGTTGAATTTGAATCGAATTGAGGGTGCATTTAGGATGCAATCAACCTTCTGAAGACTGAAAAATACTCAAAAACGTCAAAAATTTATATAATCGATTTGGATTAAGGTAGAAAATTGAGTTAGATTGACTGATCGGAATTTCCAAAATTCGAAGAAAAAACCTTTAAAAAAACTCGAAAAAGGTTGAGTTTGGATCGAATTGGATCGGTACATTTAGGTTGAAATCGACCTTCTGAAGACCTAAAACGACTCTAAAACGTCGAAAAATTGTTATAATAGATAGATTCTGATTAAGGAAGAACACCGGATGGGAAAATAATACCTATATGGTTTGGATCATGGATCAGATCATCCTTCTAAATTGAGCGAGTTTCCACTACCTAAAACGTCGAAAAATTGTTATACTGATTGTTATAATAGATTATAATTGTTATTGTAGATAATTGTTATAATAATTGTTATAATAGATTATAATTATAATTGTTATAATAGATTCTGATTAAGGAAGTACATCGGAGGGGAAAATAAGATATGGTTTGGATCATTGATCAGATCATCCTTATAAATTGTGCGAGTTTCGACTACCTTATTGTCAAGGGTTGGCGATATGTTGTTGTTGATGGCATGATGTTGATGTTTGTTGTAGCTGACGTCAGAGGACGGCTCCTCGGGTACGATGTACAACTTGACGCGATACATTGCACAGAGGGAAACCGGTCGACGGGATGAAATCACACGCGGGAATTCAAACACAAGCGAAAACGAGCGATGTTTGGCGATCGAAAACGGAGAGCGGCGGGCGGGAATTCACTTCATCGCCGGACCGGATCTGAGCGAGAACTGACTTGAGCGGGAAACGGCGCTGCGCCATCAGGCGCACCTCACGGGGGAGGACTTGACGAGGGTCGTAGGACGAGATCGAGGGGTTGGAGGCTGCGATCCGGAGCGCAGTGTTTCGGTTGTATAATGGGGGTGGACAAAAGTCATGTTCAGAATTCTAAAATATGGTATTGGAATAATGTAGACAATACCCCAAAACGTTGCACTATACAGGGTGTCCCATGAGTTGCACCCCCCCCCCCCCCCCCTTCCTAAAATCGTCCAAATGAGAATAAACAAAAATTTTTTTGGGTAGTATCCGAATCTGCAATAAAAAATTGGGGTTCCCATTTAAAATAAGAAAGTTAGTGTCACTTGCGCATGGTTGCGCGGGGTGCGCAAATATGATATTTGAGATCCTTACAAAAAAATATGAAGATTCGAAAAAAATGTTTTTTGTTTATTCCCATTTGGACGATTTTAGGAGGAGGGGGGGGGGGGGGGGAACAACTCGTGGGACACCCTGTATATTCCAGTTATTATGTTGCAGTATGTTGCAGATATAATGCTGCTCCATTCTGTCATCAATGCTCATTATAATTGGGCCCGTTTAAATAAATAAATATAGTAAGTAATTGAAGACTACAGGGGAAAACCGGGGTAACTCACTTTTCCCAAATGTTCAGGGGAGTCAATTTTCCCTTGGAAATCGCCTGTATTCTTCACTTGAGCCAATTTTAGAAGCATTGAAAGTTGTAATAAATTCATCGTCATGTTTGAAATAAGGTGGCAATATGGCATTGAACATCCAACGGTCCAGATGAGCAGAGGAAAATGTAAGTGAAAAACTCTGCAAATTCTTGACACAACGGTTTATTATCTTCCTTGTGCAGATCACCCTTCTGTCTATACCAGACTGTATTGCAAATCGGCACCATACTATATTCTCTCCGTACTCATACCATACCATACGAATTTCTTTCATATCATACCATACTGTATTATACCAAATCATACAAATACATATTGAAATACATACATATTGAAATATCATCCATTTCTGACCTATATTTAAAATTTCAAGTATCTAGCTCATCATCAAAATTTAATTTGTTTAAACAAATAGGTATTATTTGAACAATTTTACAGACAAGAAACCGAGTGAATATTGCATTGTGATCCAGTTCTGACCTATTTTTTAAAATTTCAAGTCAATAGCTCATCGTCAAAATTTAATTTGTATTATTACAAAAAAGTATTATTTAAACTATTTTACAGATGAGAAACCGAGTGAATATTGCAATGTGGTCTATCCCCGACTCACGGTTAAAATTTCTAGACTGTAGTTTACCGGGAAGATGAAAAAAGGTAGTTTTATTCTGGGCGTCTGGGGGTTGGGTCACATAACGGCCGTTTTCGACGCGAAAGTTTAGTGTTTTTCCTAAACCTTTGCGCGGTCACTGTGAACGAACGGCTGGTCGCACAAAAATCCAATTGGTCTTAAAAGATTCGT